>OY728131.1:634020011-634262511 GCA_963277665.1 Viscum album | reverse complement strand
TAATATTTTAAATATGTTTTTAATTAATATGAACCCTACATGTAATATTATTCATTTTTATTTATTAGATTTTAAAACATTTAATACATTTGAAATTTAAATAATTGATTCCTATAAATGCATTTTATTTTTAATATTTTTTATCGTTAATATAATTCATTTATTATAATTTTTTTATTTATATAATTAATAAAATTATCTATTTATTCATTTTTATTAATTTTTTTATAAGTCTATAATTCATGTAATTAATGTTACAAATTTACTTTTTTAATATTTTTGTAATTAATTCAATTTTATTTGTTCATTTCAATTTTTTTCATTTAATATTATATATTCATTTTTGTTATTTATTAATTCTTAATGTTTTTGCAATTGTTTCTTTTTATTACTTATTTACACACAATTATTTACTATGTATTAAACTTCTCAATAAGTTTAACATTTATGTAATTAATATCTTTTCAATTTTATTTATTAAGCTACAAATTTTTTAAAATGTTTGAAATTTTTATAATTAATCTATCTAAATGCATTTTTTTAATATTTTTGTAAATTAAATAGTTAATATAATTCATTTTTAATATTTTTTTTGTTTATATAATATATGCTGTTTATTTACTCATTTTTCTAAAAAAATTTATGTGTTTACAATTCGTGTAATTAATCTTACGAATTCATTTTTTAAAATAGTTTTGTTATCATTTAAATTTTATTTATTTATTTTTAATATTCTTTCATTTAGTATTATTTATTCATTTTTACTAATTATTATTTTTTATATTTTTTGGAATTTAATCAATTTTTGATATTTATTTATAAATATTTTTTTACTATTTTAATATTTTCAATGTGTCTATAATTTATGTTAATAATATTTATTCGTTTTTTATTAAGTTTTAATATTTTTAAAATTTATATTATTAATTTTTTAAAATTAATTTTTTAATAATTTTTTAGTTTAAAGAGATAATATTATTCAATTTTTATAATTTTTTAATTTATATAATTCATATTCTTTATTCATTCATTTTATTCATTTTTTATGTGTTGCAAGTTATGTAATTAATGTTATGAATTCAATTTTTTTAATATTTTTTTAATTTATAAAAATTTATTTATCCATTTTTAATATTCATTCATTCAATATTATTTATTAATTTTAAATATTTTTTAATTCTGAATATTTCCATAATTTATTCATATTTGGATAGTTATTTATACATATTTATTTATTGACTTTTAATATTTTCAATATGTTTGTAATTTATATAATTAATTAATTTTTTTTAATATTTTTGTAATTTAAGTCATTAATATATTTCATTTTTAATAATATTATTATTTATATAATAATAATAATTATTTATTTATTCATTTTTCTTCATTTTTTACATTTTTGTGAGTGTTTGTTTAAAAGTAGATAAAAGTGTATTTTATAAGCGCTAAAATCTAAGCACTCAGATATGCTACTTTTGTAAGCGTTTATTTAGCATATATAAAAGTCATGATTAATCATCACTAAGAAAGCACTAAGAAAAGTAGTATTTATCAGCGCTTATGTTTTTTATGCCTAAACATACACTTTTATCATCGCTTTTTAGTAAGCGCTGATAAAACCATTCACCCTATTTATAAAAGAACCTAAGCAGATCGTGTCTTCTTGGGACCGCACTCAAACTCTCGCAGAACTGAAGGTCTGCTGCATCCAAAGTCAATCATTTAGGAAAAATTGAACCTCAAAATTGATGATATGAAATTCTAAACTTATTTTTCAGGAATCATGGTCGATCTTTCTAGTGTTTTGTATATTTTTTTTTTGAGTTTATCATTCTTTTATTCTAACATGTTTCTTGGAAGTGTGATTAAATATTTTGGGTGAATCTTGCATAAGTTTTTGGAGCTTCTAATATGATGTGAGTCAGCTGAACTCACTTTAATCACAGACGAGTGTAGATTTTTCATTTTACTCAACCACAACTCGTGAAATTTCCAGTATATCAAATGCATTTGCACATTACACATGAAAATAAATGAAAAAAACATTTTAAAGTCTAGGTTTATACCAAAATTAATTCTCAAATAAATAAAACAATATAAAGCATGAAATTATGTTATTGAACAATTTAACTCCAAACTATTCTAAAACACCAAAAATGTGATAAAATAAAGAAAATATTTGGAAATATTTGGAATTAAAACAATTAAAAATTCACATTATAATTAAAATAATTCACCCAATATTGTAAAACAATGTCGATTGTTTTTTTAATTTTACATTACTCATTAAAATTATTAACTATATTATATTCAAGCACTACATGGTTTTGAACTTTGAAAATTTGGGTTATTTTGGTTAAAGCATTCATTTTTTCCAATCTACCCACAATCATGACTATTTTCAAAATCGCCTGTCATATTAAAATTTTCATTTTAATTATTAAAAAATGAATAATTTGAATACGATATCTCTCATAAATTTACAAATGTAATAACCATAATCGATGTGATTACTTTTTTAAAACATAGTGGAAACATTATGGAAAATAAGTAATTTGTTTTGATATATGTTTTGATAATGAAATATTATTATATATACCCAAATACTTATACATTTTTAAAAATATTTATGTTATTTTTGAACATTGATAGTGACAGGGAATGAATTATCTCCCTTGATGAGCACATTTAACAAACAATGATATGTGATATGTGACTCCTTGTAACAAAAAATAAGTGGTATAATACTTTAAATTCATACAATTCTTGGTCTTTGTATGTTTTAACATGTTTTTGACATAATGAAAATTTATATCAAATATGATGACTATATGTATTTTTGTATAAAGAATACACTTTTTGGGTTCTAAGATCATATTTTATATGTATTTATTTATTTTGTTAAATATGAATATTATTGAATCAAATAAGATGGATATTAATAAAAAATGGATGGATGTTAATCATATGTAAATAGAGAATGAGGATAGGTAGAATATGCTCATCATGTTTATAAAAGATAATGCATATAACCTTTCTCAAATCCTTTTCTTGTGTTTACATTATTGATGTTGTTGTTCAAGACTAATTAGTCCAGGGGAGTTGGAATAACACATGATTTTTCATGGAATAGATCAAAGTTATAAATAATGGGAAAAACACTCGGAAGTATTGAATATATCTAGTGACAGGGGTAACACCATGTTTTATGGATCATTTGATATGATTACAAGTGAGAATAATGATGAAGACCGTATAAAGGATATGATTATAGGTGTGAATGATGATGATGATCATATTGAGGAAATGAAAATGATATTTTAATATGAACTTCATGATTATCCAAAATAGTTTCAGAAGTTAAAAAGTTGTGAAAATACATCATTGTATGTTTTTTGTACTAAATATACAACATTATCTGCCATACTAAAGCTATATAATGTAAAATATAGATATATATGGAGTGATTCCATCTATACCGAGCTACTTTCTCTCTTTAATGATATGATAATATAAGATAATGAGCATTATTTTCAGAAAAATAATGCTAAACAAATGCTATATTCAATGAATATGATATTTGAAAGAATACATTCTTGTAAAAATGAATGTATAGTGTTTTGTAGGGACCCTGAATCACTTAAAATTTTTTAATGTGTGTTACATCTCGATACAATAAATATGATTCAAGTCCTTCAAAACTTGTATGTTACTCACTACAAAAAAAGATGGTATTTAGTGGTAGAAATTTCGACGGGGTTATTCTAAACCCCCTCTAAATAAAATTTAGAAGGGGTTAAAAATAACCCATTCTAATTAGAGGTGGTTTTTATTAACAAACTCCTCTAATTACTTCCTACCCCCAATAAATGGTTCTCATCCCCATAGTGCTCCCCTCTCCTCTACGTTCACCACACCCGACCCCCCGATTACCCTATTCCCCTCACAGTGCTCCTCTATGCTTTCCCTGCCCCCCACGATAACCCTATTACCCTCACGGTCACCCCTCACGGTGCTCCATCTCCATCCTCATCTGCTATCGCTCTTTCCCCTACTCTGGTTGTGGATTCCCCTACTTCCCATCTCTCCCCTCCCTTCCGCGGCCGACTGATTCCCTGCTTAACATCACAATAGTGCTCCTGTCCCTTTTGTGGCTGATGGATTCCCCTACCTCTCGTTGCAATGATGCTCCTCTCCATTCTATTTCTGACTGTTTCCCCTGTCTCCCATCATAATAGCACACCCCCTTCACTTGTTCAATTCACTAGTGACTTTCTAGAAGCTCATTTCATTGAGAAAGGTCTATATTCTAACCTTATATTAATTTTATAGGGTTAGTATTTTAAGATATTTTTAGTTTTTCATAATTAGGGTTTTTTATGTATTGTAGATTTGGGGGATGGTTTTTTTAGATTCATATGTTATTATTATTAAGCTAAATTAAATCCTTGAGTTGATTCCTTTTGACGTATCCCTTGAGTTCTTTATTGGTTTCTCCCATTCAAGTGTTGTCTTCATTAATTTTTTTCATTCTTGGTTGTTTTGTTATGATATGTGTTGTTTATATGTTGTCGGATTTTTATTTTTATGAAATTAACAATGAAATAATTTGGTAAGTTATTTGGTAAATATTATAAATAGATTATTTCTAGTTAGACTAAATTTTGTGGTGGTATAAGTTATCTTGTTTGGTTCATCATGGGGTATTGTTCCTATTTCTAGGTCCCATGTTAGCTTTCCTTTTATTCTATGACACTAAGATAGACATGTGTTGTCCCTTGTTGATCAATGATACAAATTAGTATGTTAATTCAATTATTATGTAATGTAATTGATTATTTGAACTTGTCTTATTATATTTTGGATGTTAATTGGTATATGTTTCCATTTTGAATTCTGAGTGGATTGTTTGTTATTATAAAATTAAAATAAATTCCAATGATATTTTATTGAAACATGGTGTTTTTTCATATTAATTCTCTTGGGTATCTCTATTCTTGATCTCTCTATTT
Organism: Viscum album; assembly: GCA_963277665.1. Classification (NCBI taxonomy): domain Eukaryota; kingdom Viridiplantae; phylum Streptophyta; class Magnoliopsida; order Santalales; family Viscaceae; genus Viscum; species Viscum album. The sequence goes on along the minus strand of OY728131.1, from coordinate 634,257,499 downwards.
TAAATGAATTATAAATGGTTTGGAGACCTATATTAGCTCCTCATTTTCCTATAACTCTCTATTGAATGGTTGTAATTTGGGTTTTGATTGGTATTTCTTAAGGATTCTTGATGAATTATGCATTCATTGTGAGGAATTTATTTAGGGGTAGTGTTTGATTTTATAAGGATGATTCTTTAGTTTTTCTCTAACCCTCCCACCTTTTATGTGTGAGTTTAGTGTTTTGGACCTTTTATTGAATCTAATTTCATCAATAAAATTTATGGGGAAGATAGTGGCACGGTGGGGATAATAGTGACACCCCCAAAGTCACTATTTAATATTATATTATATATTTGTGGGTGATTTTTGAAAATTATGAAGTTATTCCTTGATCTCATTCATTTTATTTTATTTATAAACCATTAATGAGATACATTCATGGACTATAATATGTTACGTCGTTACTAAGGGAGGTTGAACCATGAATGAACCTTTTTTCTCTTTTTAAAAATTTAAGGTGAATCCAATTTGTACTGTAACTATTTGATACATGTCATGAGACCACCCAGACAAATATGATTTTTTCTATGAATACACCATGTCATAGTTTCACACAATGAAAGGCTACCCATATAGAGTGTGTCACTATTAGGGAATAATCGTGTTGCAACATAGACATAGGTAGGTAAACCAAAAGTTTGTTCCAATTTGGGGATGTAATGTCCTCTAGGAACTGGGGTCACTCCATGACATTCATGTGTCTAATTTTTAATTTTATAATTATACCATTTTACCCATGTCATATATATGCCTCATGTGGCCCTATTCCCATTACTAGAATCATCTATATCATGTAGAATTCAATGGGATATCTATATCTTTTTCTCCTTTGATTCGAGGCCTCTATCCTTCTGTTTCTATATTGATTAAATGGTATGCCTCCACTTTCTCTCATCCTTCTCTGTACTCCTTCATTTCCCCTTCTTTTACTATTATTCCAAAAACCTTAATGGGTGTTTTGGATGATTCTAGGGTTTGGGTTGGATATAATTTAGGGAATTAGATGTTTAGGGATTATAATTTTCATTTCATGTTGGGGTTTTCCATTCATCATAAAAGGTCACTTATTTCCCTTTTTACTCTTTATTCTGAAGACTCAACAAAACCCTCACATAACTTGTTGTTTTATTGTTTTTTTTTCTTTGATCAGGGGCACAGAGATACTTTGGACCTTAAGGATACTAATTCTACACCTAAGGTGTGGTCAATGAGGTAATTGGACTACTCAATCTTGTTCTTGGGTTTATTTGGATTGATTTAGAAAATTAATGCTAAATTTTGTTTTTTTAGAATTTTAGAATTGATATTATCTTCTTGATTGTTATCTTTGGTATAAGTCCCAAGCCTTAAACATTACTTAATCTTGAGATATGTTAATAATTTGACTTTAATTTACATCGAGGATCTATTCAGGTTTAGAGCTTTAGAGAATTAGTTCATAACTTATATATAACATCTTGAATATTACAAAAAGACACTTCTACTCACTATCCACTTTTTCTATAAAACAAAAACTCTTTAAAAATAAACATGACATCGTTTCATTTTTTAACAGCATAAATTTTCCTTGATCCCATCCTTGACTCTATTCTTCTTTATGTCCTGTGAAAAACATTTCAAAACATGGGATGAGAATAAAAATCCTACTAAGGGATACATAATGAATGAAAACTATTATTCTTGCAAAAACATGTAAACCAAGAAAACATTATCATAAAGTAATGCTTTGCACCTTTAAGAAGTAGAAAAAACACTTCACTGAATATAAGCTCATTTCTTACCCTTTTTGTAACCAAAATATTACTATAAGGACCATGGAAAGAAACATATAACATATAAAGGTAACTTTGGACATAAACATACTTAAATTGAATAACCATAAGGACGACTTCCACACATATAACTAAATGGAATAGTCCTACATCCAAATTCCATACCCAATGAATTGGAGGTTAAAACATAACCAACCATCCTTAGTTTATCATGGAACCACCTTTCATTTGGTTTATCATGTAACCACCCATCATTGGTTTATCACGTAACCCCCCATCAAATGTATAAGTACCATTATGTAATCATAACAAATAAAATGATGTAAATATAAACATTTTACTAATAAAATTTCATTTGAAATCACAAGAAATCATTTCAAGATATTTAAATACTCAGTCCATTTAAAAAACAATTTTTAATACCAAAACAACCAAAAAGGGAATAATATATTTCTTTTCCTTTTAAAAAAATTAAATCTTATTGGTAAATCTAAATATCAAATAATGATTACGGCGGCAGAGAGGTCGTTGTTGCCGCATACGTTAAAAATATTATTTTTTTCATTTATTTAAAGTTTTCATAGAAAAAATATTCCCTTTGAATGAAATTAAAATTAAAAGGGTTTTATGATACACTGTATAAAAGAAAGAGGTTTATATTATCAAAATATGCCTCATTAAAAGGAGATTGAGATAAAGTCCCTTACCTTACATATGAATCGTCATATATGTTCCTTTTTCTTTGTGAATAATAAACTTAAGATAATTTATACATGATTCAAAACCTTTTTGAAGTTTATTATTCCTTTTATAACACTTATTACAATGTTATAAAAATTACATAATTATTTAAGTTAATATCGGTCGTTTTGTCGATATTCGGTACTTGAGTTGAAAATGAACATATTTTGATATAAATTGTACATGTAGTCAAAATTAAATCATCTAAAAAATAGTAATCATGATTTAAATATCATATATATCCAGTATATGTGTATTTATAATAGTACATAACATTATAAGATAAGAAATTAAATGCACCGTTCATGGAGACGGTAAGTCGTACGTACGCATGAATGCTACTTTCATTTATTTGTCATATTAAAGAAATGAAAAATGAATGAAAAATAGGTATATTATAATTATATTATAATATAATATGATATATATGTTATATAAGTTCATTAACTCCATCCTTTATACATTCCATGTATTGCATGAATGAGTCATATCACTTTGAGGGGGCGGTAGTCCGCACTTGCTCAAATGAAATTATCGTCTTTACACATCATGAAAAGCGTAAAGGTATGTTTTTAAATAAAAATTGCAGTATAATAGATCAAATATAAATAAAATATATATCATATATAAATATATTTCCATCATAATGGCTACCATGAGAGGTGGTAGGGGAAAATCAAGCAATCATTGTTTTATGAGGCAGAAGTTCACCGTACATAGAAATAGTATATTCATATCCATTAGATAGAGGTGTGTGTACGTGTAGTTAAAATAATTCTCATAAAAACATACTATAATATTGAGGATATTTTTTTTGTTATTTAATCAAATAATAAGAAGATCATCGGGAGTGTATAAGGAATATAAAAGAAAAGAACTTGAGAGAAAACATTACTTCTAAATCGGTAACTTCTTTTGATTTGAGCCTAAAGGCTTTCTTGAATTACCTTCTACCCAAGGTAAGGAATATATAAGGAAGAGAGGTATGTTGGGAGATTATTTGGGTCAAATTTTTTTGATCCAAGGTGCTTGAGAGGTGTGATTAAATCGGTAGATGTGGTGGCAATTTATAAGAGGGAGGAAAAGAACTTTAGTAAGGTATTGAAATATTATTTTATTATAAAATGATTTTCGGTTTCAAATGGTCCCAAACTCATTTATTTAAAATATAAGATTAATTTGGGTATAAAACATTTAAAAAAATATGTTTTAGACAATTTTATGTCCCAAAATTAACCTTATATTTTAGCTTTAACCCTTAGTTAAAAACTTTAACTCTTACCATGTCTTCTTGTATTTTTATAATTTATGGTTACTATAGTTACTATAAAATGAAAATAGAACATTAAGTGGTTCATTGATGACATTTTCAACATTATCTAAGTCATTTTTCAGAATATTATATTTTTAGTACTATTATATAATTTAATAAAATATTATTTGTTTTAAAAACTCATTTATACCAATTTTTATACTATTCATATCATGAATTTTTAAAAATCCATAACAACTTTATTATTACTAAAAAACTTTTTTAATTCAAATATAAAAAGTCATAATCATCCCTAAAATTCTTGGATGGCAAAAAAAGTTTCAAAATAAATTTATTTAATATTTATAATCTCATTTATTTAAATCATTCATTAATTAGATAATCACAACATAATCATTGTATCATAATTAAATTTATTTATTTAATGTATAAAAATAAAAAATAAACTTTCATGATATAGGGAATATTTTTATTCTTATAATTACTATATACAGTAAATTATACCAGTTATATAACCCCATATAAATTTTTTTTTACTAAAAGAGACTAGTTTATGTCATATTTCTCTTTACTTTAAATTATTTAATATAACATGTCATTATCACTCCCATGTGGATCCACGGTGTCCCAAAACCGACCCAAGGAGGAATATAGTCATAAATATATCATCCAATAAGATTATGACACGTTTTAGGGTAGTTTTATATTATTATAATTTTATTTTTTACCCTTATTTACCATATTTACTCTTTAACCATGGTAAATAAAATAATTAATAAAATTACTATTCATAATGTCTAAAAATAAAAGGTACTTATTTACATAATTTCGACATCCTGATTAATAAAATGGAATCCAATTTTACAAATTTAAACCATATAATTGGCATAAATTAAAATAAAATTAATTCCCGTTGTCAAAACCATAAAGCGGGTTTTTAAGAAATAATAACTATCAAAATATTGACATGTGTTTATGTCAAATTTAAATGTGAAATTACATAAAATGACCAAAATTGGATTAAATGATAAAAATATAATCCAATTATACTTTAAAACTAATTAAAATTATAATCTAAATATATAAATAAATTAGACGAAAAGGCATTTTTGAATTAAAATGTAATATTTTTTACTATTCATTAAAAAACTGAACTGTATCAGAAAATTACCAAAAATTTAACCAAAGTAAATTTTGATGTCCCACTTCTATAAAATAAGTTTATTTTTTCAAATATAACATATAAAAGTGAAAAAAACTATATTTAAAAATGGTTCTCTATCAAAAGGCGGTAAAACTGCATTTTTATAAAAATACTTCTTTTATCCAAAACATTGAATTTATTCTTAAATCATATCTAAAAACATATAAGATGAATTTAAACATAAAATTGATAATATAATATATATTTTTCATTAAATAAAAAACCATAAAAAGTGATATGATTTTATAAACACAATTATTCTCTTTTAAATGGGTTTTCATAAAAACACATCCTTTATATTAAATTGGTTTTTATTTCCATTTATAATAAATTTTTAACTAATGAATCATTATTTAAACACGTGTAACCCATATTTCATAATTTAGTCGATATTATTCTTTCCATCCATTCCAATGGATAAGTGTTAACTACCAGTTAAAATAATAATAATATTGTTGTTTTATTTTTTAGTACAACTCAAAGTTGTGTGCAATGTAAGATTTTGGAAGAACTCATTGTTATGAGTCGATTACGCTATCAAAAAAGCATCCCCTTTAATGTAAAATTAATATATTATTCATAAGTATTAATATAAATCAAAAAGTATTATTCTATAAATATTTAGGTCATTACATTTGGAATAGCTGCTTATTTTTAAAAATATATATGTTCACTCTGATACAAATATAATTTTCACGATTCATTTTATTTTTATTTGAATTACATGGTATTTGGATTATGTTATTATTAAATTTCTATAAGAAATATTAGTTATAATATGTTCTAATTATTTTTGTGGTTTTATTTTCAAATTCAAGTGCATTGTTGTTTTAGAAATTGAACAAACATTGATTATTTTTTTAATTGTTTTCCATAACTGATAAAGGATATGAGTAGTTTTCAATAAGTAGTTCCAAATGATTCCAAAGTATGAGTTTTTTTGTTGAAAATAATTACCATGTTTTTTATAGAATTGTTATTAAGTAAAAATATATTTTTTATTTATGTTTTGTAACGGAACAACTATACTTAAAAAATTTGTTTTTAATTTTCTTAAAAAGAAAAGAGATTTAAATTTTTATATTTTTTAATGAATGTGTTTTGTGAAGAAAATTTATTTATATTTATTTATAGTATAAAATTTATTTATATCATTATTTTTTTAATGTTTATTTATATATATTTAATTGATTTATTCTATCTCAATTAATGCAGTATAAATGGATAAATCATGGATTTGCTGCTCAAGAAAAACTGATGAATATTAGAAAGGATTAAAAAAATTGCTTGATTTTTCATTTGAGAATCAATAGGTCAAGGGTAGAATAATATTTCCTTATTGTAATTTAAAATTTAAGAAATGGTTAACCAGAGTTGAAGCATATTCCCATTTGTGTCAAAAACAATTTCCGGTTGAATACACCATGTGGGTATCGCATGGAGAATTTAATGAAGTTGAACTACCATATAGTAGAACACTAGAGAATGATACTTCTACCCATAATATTGGTCCTCTTTATCCTATAGAGTAAATGTTCAATGATGTATTTGGGATTGGTAATATGCTTGGTGAAAATGAAGTAGACTCATCTCTTAGTGTAAACATGGTTGAAACTCATAAAAAATATTCAGAGTTATTAAATGATGGGAATCAATAATTATATGAAGAATGTAAAAAATACTCCAAACTTTATTTTATAATAAAAATATATCACATCACATGTTTATGTGGAATGACTAAAAAGGCAATGAAAATGATTTTGGATTTTCTAAGGGATGCTTTTGAACATTCCAAAATCCCTGACTATTTTTATGAGGCTAAGAAAATCATCAATAAACTTGGGCTTCATTATATTAAGATACATGCTTGTCCTAACGACTACATGTTGTATTGGGGGATAATAAGGACAACAAAATATGTAATAAATGCAAAAAATCTAGGTGGAAGGAAAAAGTTGTTGAAAAAAAAAAGAAACCCACAAAATTTCTTTATTTCCTACTCAAACAAAGGCTAAAACAATTGTTCATGTCTAGTAAAACTGCCATGAATATGAATTGGCATGAATTTGAAAAATGTAATGATTAATTGGTGAGATATCCTAGATATTTTTAAGCCTAGAATAAATTTAATGTCACACATTCTGAATTTTCTTTAGATCCTCAAAATGTTCACTTGGGTCTTACAGCTAATGGTTTTATTCCTTTCGGAAGCATGAGTTCAAGTTATAGTATTTAGACAACATTATTAATACCATATAATCTTCCACTATGGATGTGTATGAAACAAACATATATGATTCTTTAAATGATAATTCATGGGAAACAAATTCCAGTAAATGACATAGATTTCTATTTGATACCTATTTTGAAGGAGTTGAAAGAGTTTTGGGTGGATGAAGTTAACCCCATTGATGTCTCTTTATCTAAAATGTTTAAAATGAAAGCAGCATTACTGTGGACAATCAGTGAATTTCCCAGACTCAGTATGTTATCTAGATGGAATACTTATACTAGATTAGCTTGGATGACATGTAATTTTGACAAAATTCTATTGCATTTTCCTCATGGTATAAAGTGGCGTTATTGGGGGCATCGTCGATTTCTTGGTGATAATCATAAATTTCAATTGATGAGATTACATTTTGATGGAAATACAGATTTTTGAAAACCTCCATGTGCGCTATCTAGCATGGATATTTTCAAATAGGTAGAAAACCTAAATATCTTGTTTCGAAAGACAATAACACATGATGGTAAATAAACGTGAGCTCGGGGTAATAACAATGAGGGAAACTCCAAACAATGTAAAAAATCTATATATTTTTAACTTTCATTCTGGGAGACTAATATGTTACGTCACAATATTTATGTCACGCATATTGAGAAAAATGTTTGTGATAATGTCATTTAAACTTTGTTGAATGAAATTGAAAGGATAAAAGATCATTTTAAGTCCCGAAAATATCTTCAAACAATGGGTATAAGAAGGTAGTTTTGGCCTAATGATAAGTGGAAATATCATCCATGTATTTTTATGATGACAAATCAAATGAAAGAATCATATTTGAAATGTATAGTGAATATAAAGTTTCCTAATGTTTATTCAAGATACCTTTATAGATATATCAATACAAAAGATCACAAAATATATGGCTTAAAAATTCATGATTGTCATGTCATTATGGATAAATTACATCCAATTTCAATGCATAATTTGTTGTCGAACAATGTGTCAGCAATATTTATAGATTTATGTGAATTATTTCGACAAGTATGAGGTAAGGTTTTCAATCCTGTTGATATTGAGAATGTCTAACATCGAATTTTTCTCACACTTTGTCTTTTAGAGATGTTATTTTCCCCATCATTATTCACTGTCATGATTCACTTGTGTGTGCATCTAGTCGATGAACTATGATTGGGTGAACTGGTACAATATCAATGGATGTATCCTATTGAAAGGTAATTTAAAATTTTGTACATATATTATTTCAAAACATAATATTTTGTTTTTTATTACTATTTGAGCATTTTATATAGATATTTGGGGGAATTTAAAGTATTATTTTCGTAATAAATCTCAACAAGAAGGTTATATTACTGAGAGGTATATATCAGAAGAATATTTGACATTTTTTCAAGATATTTAGAAGGGATTGAGACCAAATTCAATCGGTCATGTCATGTTGATGATGAAGTAAATTATGTTGACAATGATAAAGTCTATACTATCTTTTAAAAATACTGGAAGACCAGTTGGGAGTGGTACAAATTTTGTCTTAACTTCCTTAGAGATGAAACATGCACACCGAAATGTGTTATTCAATTGCGAAGAGGTGGATCCATTCATAGAGTAGGTATCAATTTATGTTTCCATATTTGGTAATTAAATATTTGAGTTATTTTATTAACAATAATTTCTTGTAAGTAATACACATTACATTTGAAGAGAGTAATGAGGGGTCGGACACGCTTATATTTGGTAGTGCAGAATATTGTCATCAAATACTTTACCGATTGGTTTTTTAGACGGGTAAGTCAATGGAATTATTGATAATTCAATATGAATTAACAATTATTTTCTTAATGATTATTGTTTTTAGGTATTTTTGGAAGATTTGGTTGAGACTATATCAGATGATTTTAAACATCTAGCACAAATCCCTCTTCTGAATACTAAAAGGTTTTATACATTCAATATTAATGGATTCAAGTTTCATATAATGGATCATTAAAAAGAATTAAAAACACAAAATTTTGGAGTGTTCATGACTTCTAGAACCAGATGTGTTTCATGTGTCCATGATGCAAATATAATCGATGTCGATCTTTTATATTATGGGTAGTTGAAAGATATTATTGAGCTTAATTACTATGGAAAATATGTGACACTTTTTAATTGTATATGGGATGATACAATAACACATATAGGTTTTAGAAAGGATGATTGGGGTTTTAATGTTGTCAAATTTTAGTAAGTTGATTTATATCAGAGAATGTGAACAACATGAACCTTTTATTTACACATCTGAAGCTCAAATGGCTTATTATATTGAGGATTCTCCTAAATGGAATGTTATGGTGTATCTTAATCTTAGAGATTTGTATAAAATGGGTGAATATGATGATGATAGATGTGATGACCCACCTTTTGAAGAACAAGAGTTGAGTAAATATTTTGACCATGAATTTGAAAATATTCAACTGGAAAGAGATGAGGAATATGGTGATGATTTATTTGAAGATATGAAGGAATATTAAAGCAATTTGGAATAAATTCATAATTTTGTTTTTTCTGAATTTTTGGAATTGTTTTTACTTTTAATTGAGAAAACATATTTATATTATGTTCATTTTATCTAGAATCACATTTATATTGTGGTTATTAATTATTTTTTGTATTTCATAGAAAACCATTGTGCTGTCGTTTTTTCTTAAAATAGTTAGAAGATAAAATTTTGTTTTTTTAAAAAAACATTTTTTTTCAATTAATCCTACTACTTATTTTGTTTTTTGTTAGATATCAAGGAACGATATATGCTTTTTAACTCTAAATGGATTTTTTATTCACTAGTTGTTTTATATATATATATATATAGAAAATATGTTCTTATCCATCTGTTATCTTGTATCTATAGGTGGATCCAAACATTCCTTGGACAACATATGCTCATCCTTCTTAGAAGCAGCACTTTGCTCCCAAACAAGGCCCTTCCCTTTGAAATTGTTTATTGAGCATGTTAATAAAATTATGTTTCCATCTTTTTTGTTATTTTTTATTTTAACCACATTATAATTGTTTTTTCAAAACTTTTTATCTTTGGAATCATCATATATATATGCCTAAATCAAAGCATCCTAGGGTTTGGAATATAAATTAACATACAACACAATAAGGGAATCCTTCAACTGATAATGTTTCATCAAGATCAATATGAGTGAAAATCACTCAAGATGTTTTCCCCCAGCAAACACGTTCAGATTATAGTCAATCAACACAGTTCACATTATGAGAGTCCAATGTAGATGAAAATCCTCGACTATATAGTCCTAAAAGTGGTTTTGACATTGAAGTTGAGATGGATGTGAATGTTGCTCAGACATCAATTGGTTTAAGGAATGAAAAAACAATGAAGTGATTGGATATGCAATGTTATAGGTACATTCAATTTTATTCATGAATTATTTATTTTAATTAATACTATTTTAAATTTATTTCATTATTTGATATTATTTGTAGGGTGTGAAAAATGTTAAAAAGTTTCAAATAGAGAAAATTTAGTCATTGGTGAATGAAAAGGATATTGTGAACATTTTTGATCAGGGTCATCCGATTGGGGAAGAAGGAGGTTTATATTTACATGCAATGAGACATATTGCCAAAACTAAATTTTCTATTGACTATGAATCTTTTCCAAACAAACATAAATCTCTAAAAGAATATGTGATATTCATATTTGTTATGGTATTTATTTTTTATTGATTTAATGACTTGAAGTTTTATTTTATAATTGCACAGCTAATGTTTTTATTTTTTTGTTAAAGCCCTATTTTTATTTTCCGCATGATAAGATGGAAAATTTGTTTGCTAAGATTGTAATAGGAAAATATAAAGAGATAATATAAAGATTTTGTTTCATAAAAATTATGATTCCAGCTTAAAAAAGAAAAAAAATTTGAAAAGAATTTTTTAAATGGTATAACAAAGGAGAAATGGAAAATTTATATCCCCATCTGTGATAAGAAAAAACATAAGGTACTTCAATATTTTTTTTATTGTCATTATATTTAAACATTTATTTTTTATATTCATTAAATGTTACTAAAACGTTCTCATTTATATGTATGGGACATTTGTGAGAAATGTTAACTAAATCACAATAATCAAACTATTCCACATACATCCAGAACTAAAACATTTTCCCTAAAGAAAGATGAGATGGTATTATATAATTTACATTTTTAGTAATTAATTGTATATATTTTATTTTTATATGATTTTTTATTATATGAGAAGAACTCTAGACATCTGGTTGGCAGAGTTAATCTATGGGATGTATTTCATCATAAAAGTGATGAATCATATGTGAATGATGATGCAAAAACTATTGGAGTAAGAATTCATATTGAAGTTGTGTTAATTTTTGACGTAACCAAATTGATGTCATATTCATGTAGAAAAAATTGACTGTAGATTTAAGTCAAGAGGAACCATCACAACATTCAATAATTTCTCAAGATGATGCTTTTGGAAAAGTATTTGGGAAAGAGCATTCGGGTCGTGTATGCTGTCTTGGGTTGGGAGCATGCCCGACAAGTGTATTCATCTCATCCTCTCAACGATTTGGACGTATCAGTGACACTACATCTAATTTATGTCCTACATCCAAAAAATTTGTTGATTATTTGAAATCATAGTTGAGTCAAGCTGAATTGAAATTACAAAGGAATAAAGACGAGTTAGCCCAAAAAAGCACAAATTTGGACCATCATTGATGTTCTTAAAGGAATAGGGGATAATATTCTTTAATGGATGTCAACATAACCACTAATTCTAGACATGTATTTTTTTCATTAGCCTTATGTAGTGTATGTTTAACATTCCAAGGTTGCGTCATAAATAATTTTCCAAGGCTGTATTTCAAACCACCACTAGGTTCGTCATCTTGGAGTTTTTAGGGTTTTTTGTCATGCTTATTTTTATCCCTATTAATAATATCATTGTTTGATCAACCTGAGGTTAATTTGTAACTACTCTCAATGATCTAGTTTTCTAGCACAAATGTAGAAGTATTTCTAGGAATCCTTTTGTATTGATTGTCGGTAATTGATTGATCATTTATGGTGATTGTTTTACTTATGAACACAAGTGTATTGTTTTAATATTGGGGAATATTGAGACTTCAGAGTATTAAGAAATTAAAGTATGAAGTAGTTATTTATTTATATGGGGTTATGGTTTTTATTGTTAACTCCAAACCCATCCTTTTCATATATGTTTGATACTTAATATTTGTACATATTAAAACATTATCTTTTTAAGTCTTATTTTGGATTCCATTAATGAAGAAGATGAGGGACCGACTAAAGATCAACCTTCACCACATCATATAAGATCATCTAGAGGAAATGATGTTCATTTGAAAGGTTCACATGCCCATTCTCTTTCTATTTAGGTATTTGACCCAATACTCTATTACATTCCTATTACATCACTTTATTTCTTATTTGTGAATTAATTTTGTGTAAAATGTTTGGGTATTTGATCCAATCCATTTTGTGTAAACAATTTAGAAATAATGAAGTGGGGTTCTTATTGGTCAATTTATTGTTTTTATTAAATATTAATGAACATGTGATTGGATACTATTTCTCATATCAATTAAATCTTACTAAATATTTGTGTAGTGTCCTAGAGGGTCAATCTAACATTACATTATCCAAGTTTACACTTGAATATTCCCAATTTAGGTTACCTGCACATTGGGCACAAACTAAAGTGTTTATAATATTTCATAAATAAATGAATATTCTAAAAAATTGAATTTGAATTGTTCCACAGAAGAAAACCCAGCAAGAGAAACCCAAAGTGTCTGAATAAAATGCAAGAGAAAAAAATAAAGTGGAAAAACCCAAGCCTACACAAAGTACAAAAACGTTCTTGTTCTCTATGACTGTGTTAGATGGTGTTATGAACTATTGAATGCAACCACACTTGTATACCTATATTCAACTTGAAATTCACTTTTACAATCATAAAATAAAGGTTTATTTTTTATAAAAATTATATATGATGTATAGCAGGGGAACCCCTTTTTTATCCTATTTCCCTAATCATCCACTTGTTCTGCTCATTCTTTCTCAGAGCCCATGATTACCGAACGATCTTACAGCTCTACCTTTGTGCCTCTCATTTGTGTTTTCCTATTGAGAGAATTTTCTATGATCTTCAACTTGAGTTAATATCATAAAAAATTTGTGAAAAGAAAACTACAAACTATAAATCACAGATTTCACTCCCAAGTCTACGAGTCAGAGATTCCATGAAATACACCATCATCATACCATTCAATAGATTTTTAACATGAAATACACCATCATTGAACCATACTATAGATGTTTAACATGATAAATTACATATTGTAAACCTCATGAGAAATTTCTTGTGTTATAGGGATATGTTTTTTTGTGCATTTAATTTTTTTTGTTATAATGTTGGCCTTTTTTTGCTAGAGGGTGGGTATTAGTTCATACCTATCTTGAGATTTATTTATTTTCTCTTGGTTTATGGGTGTGACAATGTTCCTTTGTTGGTTTGTTTTCCTAGTAAAGAATGTATATTTGGTTGCATTTTGTCAGTGTGTTTTTGACAATGAGGGGGCTACTTTTCATCTGGTGGTGAGGGGATGATTTTCATCCGGCGGTGAGGGGTGTGCTGCATTTCATCCAGTGGCTAGGGGTGTGCTTCTTTTCATCTGGTGGTAAGGGGTTAACTTCAATGTTTTTGGATGACCTGTATTTGGGAAAAATCAATTTTTTATATATGACCAGTATTTTGGAAAAATCACTTGTATTTTCGCTTCTATCTGATGATTCTCATAGTTCACATGATACCTTTGTTTTGTCCCTGTACATAAAACTTAGTTTTAATTATATTTTTACTGACTAATTTCTCATCCATGTTCTCTTTAATTTGCTTATTTATTATGGGATCCAACATAGTAGTGATCATACCAGAATTATATATACTTGATCCTTTATTTTTTTAATTATTATTATTGATTTTTTGAGAATATACTATTTTGTAACTGGAATCTATTAAATGAATGAAAACTTTTAGGGTTCATCCAACTTTTCTCTATCTATTTTTTTATGTTTCTTTTATGATTTCTTCAGGTGGAACCACTATTTTAAAATATATATATGTAATTTTTTTTGATTTTTTCTTGAACAATATAAAAAAATTATAAAATCTTTTAAAAAATTATTTTATTATATTAGAGGTTGTTAAAACCACCACTAATATTTTTCCAGTTTTTTGATTAGAGGTTGTAAAACCACCTCTAAAATCTTTAAAAAATTTAATTTTAGACTAAAAGGGGTTAAAACCACCTCTAAGTATTCTGGATATTGTGATTTTTTTAACATTATAGGGGGATATAATGCTCTTTATTTTTTTCTCAATTAGAGGGGGTTAAAACCGCCTCTAATGTTCAAAGTTTTTTTTATTAGAGACACTTTTAACTGCCTCTAATGGTTTTCATATTTAATTTTTTTTAGATTAGAGGGGGTTTTAACCCCTTCTAATTCAACCACCACTAAATGTCATAATACCAGTGCTTAGCATAAACCGCCTCTAATGGAAATTAGGTGTTCACAATAGCGTAGGTTTTAACAACCACTGCTAATTACTTTACAAGGGGTTATACCCCCTCCTAATGTAAAAAATAACCCCTTATTATATCAGTATTTTTTTAGTGACTTTCTAACAATTCTATGGTTTAACCACCTATATAGAAGTGAGGATACTATAAGATAATTGATATGAAACACAAATAGAATAAATCAAGATGGAAAACTTCATCACCTAGCAGACTCTCCTCAGTGAATGAAATTTGATCATGAGTATCCTGAATTTAGAAATGACTCGAGAAAACTTTTTATTACGCTATCAATATATAGAGTGAATCATTCTAGTTTACAAAGGAACACTCACAATGCATGGTTGGTTATGTTGGTAAATTATAATATAACACCATGGTTATATATGAAGTGAAAATAAATTATGTTTTCTCTTCTAATATCATAACCAAAGCAACCAGGTAATGATATTGATGGTTATTTTTCTCCATTGATCTAATATTTGAAATTAATGTGGGATTTAGGTGTTACGTTGTTTGATGCTTACATAAATGATGATTTCACATTGAGATCCATCTTGTATGAGATGATAAAAGACTTTTTTACTAACATAAATTTGTTAGAATATAGAATTAAATAAACTCAAGGATATCCCATTTTTCAACAAAGTACAAAATCAATTAGGTTTAAACATTAATTAATGTATTTATTTCTAAGACATCATATATTTCTAACCTAATGATATAAATATTTATCTTGAATGAAATCATTCTATGGGAATTTAAAAGAAGGTATAACACCATCTCCACTAATTGTTTGTCTACTATTTGAGAAATTAAATGATATGTACACCACTTTTGGTAATCTTCTTTAAAAAACTTACAAAAACCGAGTTGGAAAGAGAAATTAGTTTTTTTAATTATCATGCTAGATTTTTTTGTACATAAAAAATTTTATTGATGTCATGAATGTGTAAAAATTTATATGATAGTGTCATTAGCACATTATTAAATGCACCAAGAAATATAATGGAGAAATTAAGTCTAGGTTGGAAAATATTGACATGAGGATATGAGAATATTTAGTTCCGATAAAGGGTGAAAGATGAAATTTTCTTCCTCCAACTTCTTATAATATTTATAGGAAAGATAGATATCAATTTTGAAACTTCTTTAATGATGTAAAGGTTATATAGGTGTATTCATTAAATGTCAATAATATCATGTTAATGACTAATTTAATGTTAAAGGGCATAAAATCACATGATTGTATTTTTTTATTGCAATATATAATGATTGTATCTTTACATTTCATTTTAAATAATATGTTCTATTATATATTAACCAATATTTGATTCTTTTTCAAAACTATATTTAATAAAGTTATAGAATTTTTACGTTTCTAACTATGGAAAAGGAGATTTTCATCATATTATGTTAATAGAAGATGTTTTTCCCATTATAATAATCTGATAAGATGGTTCAATAAATGATTAACTTGGTTAGAGAGATCCGACTATGAGGACCAATACATTATGGATCAATGTACCCCATTGAATGGTATATGAATATTCTGGAAGGGTATGTAAAAAATAAAATCCAGATATAAGGTTATATTACAGAGCCATATATTTTTTAGGAACCTGTTAAATTTTGTACGAACAACCTATCTAATGTAGAAAGAATTAGTCCACCAAAATCTCATCAAATCAGGAAACTTATGGGTGAAGGAATTTTCAGAATAGATGTTGTCAGCATTACTATTATAGAGTGGGAGAAGGATCACCTTTACATTTTATATAAAAAATTAGTTCTTTCTACATATGTTGATATCCAAAACCTAATTATTAGTCATTTATATCCATGGATGGATAAAATTTGGATATCAAAGAAACATAATTGATATTTTATATGATTGTTTTGAGACTATATTATAAAGTAATCAACTAAAAATCCAAATTTAATTTCAAAAGGACTTTGATAGCCATAAGTAGGACCAAATGTGAATGTATTATCTTATAATGTGCAACATATCATCCCTCCTCATTGTCTTGGGAAGTGATGGGTGATCTACTAGGCCTTAGGTAAAATACTCAAGAAACCAATGGCTGGAAATAAATTCCAATGGCCTCAAGAAGATTTGGGGGACAATTTTCCCTTTGAAATATAAATATCCAAAATACATAAGAAATAACAACCCAAAAATCTATATGATTCATGATTATAAAATTCATCTCAAAACTAACCAAACCAATAAACCATATCAGAGTATAATATGAAACCAAAATACATACTTGAATAGAAATAAAAGGCAAAAAAACTCAAAAATTCCTATTGACATTAACTAGAAACACCCAACCTCTCCAAGGTCTAACTCCACATTTCATTCCCATGGTATTAAGGAGCATTGCTAATGAAATGAGATACATTTAATTTACTTGTGTCTCGATGGATGACATTTGAAAATCCACAATAGTTCCCAAGAATGGGGTGAGTCTAAACGCAGTAAAATTTCCCCATTGACTTCCCAACTCACACCACTAGGACAAAAAATATTATCAAAATTTATAAAAAATAGCTTAAAATAAGTTTAAACAATTTATATCAAAATCATAAATAATTTCTAAGGAAAATTTTAAAATCATATAACCTTTCTCATTTATTTGGAATACCCATAACCATGTATCCACACACACTATTAATGTATATATGGAAGATCCATACTCATGATAAGTCTCCATCGATCCTCTAATTCATCATAAGGTGACCAAAACTAGGTTCCCCAATAGAACATGCCCCTTCTTCAAGGTCACATATAAGTAAAATTAACTCATGCAAACCATGTATGCCAAATTCCATGCCAAAGTATTCAACATAAAACCATTTGATTATTTAAATCATTTAAAAACATTACATTTATTAAAAACCAAATCATGATTTTAAAATAATAATTTTAAAATTATAAATGTAGGGGGTGTTTCTGACATCAATCCATTTTTCCTAAATTTGAAACCCATAACCAAAATGGGATTTGTCACCAACAAAAATGGGTCGACCCTGAACCGGTCACCCGATCCAATCTGTGGCAAGACCTGAAGGGAATTCTCGATCCCCATAGGCTGGAAACTAGTGCATCACATCAACAGAGTACAATAGGGAAATAATTAAGCCAAAAATAAATAGAAAAACATACAGAAAATGAACCAAACAAACCATTAATTAAATAGAAATGAGAAAAAAAATATTTTATACACAATCTGAAAAATTACAACATCTGCACAAGACAACCAACTAGACAAGAAGACAATACTATCTCTATGTGATCTCACTGGTCACTCTCTAATAAAATGATCACTCATCACCCAAGGTAACCGAACTTAAGATGAAACCCACAAAAGGAATAAAAATAAAAAATAACTATAGGAATGAGTATTAAAACTCAGTAGGCTAGCCCGATAATCTATTCCCAAGCACTTCCATTAAAATAAAATAAATATCAATTCCAAGTTTGAACTAAAATATATAAAAGTATGATTTTTTACACATTTTAATTAAAATAAAAGTACAACCCATTGCCCCTATTTGTTTCAAAAATTAGATCATTCCATTAGTGAGACATTGGTGTCTTCAAGGGGAATGTGTTGTATAAATTTTTCATATTGTACAAAGGGGATATAACACTTTTCTTTGAAGACAATTTTCATACGAATTATCAAAATAAGCACATCAATTTCTTAGAAAAACATTACAAAATAAGGCACTATAGTAATCTAACAATAATGTAAATGGAATTAATCATATAAGTATCACATTTATTACTACGATAAACTAATGAATAATAGAAATAGGTTAACCTAGGAGATCAAGAATAATCCCAAAGACACCAATAATTGAGACCCCATCTATGGTAGCATTCATGAAATCAAAATTCGTAATACACTCAACCACCCTTTCTCAGGACATGCCAAGGTAAAATCTCATAGCAATAAACCCGATATATCCACCAACTATGGGCTACTAGTCAGTACCATGACCTACCAGTTCAACAATCATTCTTATAAAATTATCTCAATAGTCCAGGTTCCCATGTCTCATGTATTTGATGGGGGTTATCCAACTGATATCATCCAATAATCAAATAACAACATATATATATATATATAATATTAATTCACAATAGGCATCACCCCGAGTCACTCTAGTGACCGATCTAATGCCACATAACAAACAAAACACAATGAGTCCAACATGAGGTACTCTAATAATGGATCTCAAGGATTCTACAATTATGAAATCCCATCTATTAAATACACATAACAGGAATAAGAACATCCAAAGTAGGTTATCCATAATAATCAATTTCACCATTTTCATAATGTTTTCAAAAGGTAATTAAATCGTTTCACAAAACCAATATTTATCAACGGTACAAATTTCACTCATAATTAGGTTAAAACCAAATATTTTCAGCATTAAAACATTGGTAAAATCATTAAAAATGTTTATATTACACTATCAATACATAACCATTATTATAAAAATACCAAACGGGCCTTTCATTGTCAACAGAGGCCAAAACACCTAAAAAACAAAACAACTTCTTTATAAAAGACAAAAACATTTTAGAAACCCATCCAGAAACTCAAAATTTAATTTATCATGCTTCCAATACTTTAATAAGTCCAAAAAATCATTTTGTACCACATTTATCATAAAAAAACCAAATGGTCACTTTATCGAAAATAAGGCATGCAATATTTAATGAAACAACCCCCATTTACCATGTAAAAAGGTACAAAACACCAATTTTATGTAATAAGTTTATTTAAGCTACCAAATCATGTTTAAAACATCACACACCATGTGAGAAATATAACAAAACATTTAAACAAACACGTAGTGTGCACATTTTTAACAAAACAACATTATTCATCAATAAACAAGGCATAAACTACCATTTTTCACACTAAAAAATTAAACCAAAGGTTGAATGACAACACATAACATATATATAAGGTGGGAAAATTAATAAAATGATGAAACTAAAATTATAAAGGCAATAAGAATGATATTTCTATCTCAAATCCATGGAGGAATGTAAACTCACACTCGAAATCAACCGTTGCGGTTTTCAAAAAACTAGATCTATGAAGACTATCCATAAAAGAAAAAAATAACCGATAAAAAATCATTGGAAAATAGAACCTTAGGTAAATCATGAATATGTTATAATAGAGAACCAATAAATAATAGGAGAAGGAGGAAGAGGGAGGGGAGAATAGAAGAAAAAATACCTGGGAATCTTTCCAACCCCTCAACTTCTCTTAGATCTACACTATGGGAGGAGGGGTAATGGCTTGGGAAGAAATGGAGAGGCTACCTAGGTCTGGAAGAACTAGGGGATGAATATTTGGGTGCATTTGGGTTAAAAATTACTAAGGGGGAAAATCTGAAAAAATTAAACTATAAGTTCTGGGAAGACTCGCACGGTTAGGTTGTACAGTATATCAAACCATGCACCAAACTGTGTAGAAAACATAGGAATGAACACATGGTCACTCTTAAGAGACAGAAGGACCATGCGACAACTATACGGTAGGTTTTATACCTACCACACAGTTACCTGGGTTCGGCTACAAGGTTTATCAGATTATGCGTCATCCATGTGTATGGCCTTTTTTGTCAAACCTCCATGTTTTCTCCGCAAACTCACAAAAAAACCAAGAATAAACCATGGGGGAAATAATAGAAAAATAAATCACATAAAAACATTACACTCATCACACTTGGAACCTGAGAAAAGACTGGGATTCCGAATGAACCATAACATTAACTAAAATTTGAAAAACTGAGTGTGACAATTCTACCCACCATTAACGCTTTCTGCCCCTAGAAAGCTATAACATATTCTAACTGGTTGATCATTTCATTAGGATTCCACATAAACAATATCCAACTTATAAAACCATGAGAATTTCACTCACAAAAATTAAACATAAGCCTCATTCCTGAAACATAACAACAGCCCACAACCACTTCCTGAGAATCAGTGGAAGGATCAAGCCATTACATCCACAACCAAGCCAAGGGATACATTGTTGGGTCTTCTCCCAAATATTATACTGATCATCCAAACCAAAGCACACTCATGAAAGAAAATGATTTCAATGGGGGTTGTAATGGAATCCCCACCTTTAAATAACGACTAACACTCAACAGATTCTTAAAAGGAACCTCAATGAGACCTGCGGTGGGTCTCCCCACAATTAAGAACCAACTAAAAATGACCATATGTGAATTCAATATGAACCAGAATTTGGCCTTTCCCATAGAGTCCCACAAGAACCCTTCCACACTAGTTTTTCAACCAAGTTAAAAGGAATACAACAAGAGAATTTAAACCCCCCAACTCTTGAATTATGGGGACAAGAACTAAACCAAAATTTTATGCCTGGACTAGAAACTCCCACCACATGGGGAGGGGAGAGAAGGGACCAATGATTGGACCACTGAAACCAAGACAAAAAACCATCCAAAAATCTCTACAACATGATAGGAAATTTAGAGCATCGATAAATTACCCTAAGAACACTAGAACTGACCCAACGCAACGGTGGATGCACGAACCTAGCCAAACTTCTTAAAACACTGGGATTCCTGACTATGCGCTAGAATCACTTTGGGACCTATGGCTGGATCTCTAATGGACGAAGTATCTATTTCCTCGCAATCAAGAACTACTAATCCCAAATTGAATCTTGTATCACCTTATTAGATAAAAGTGAAAATTAAAAAATTTCTAGAACAAAATCCACACTTCCATTGAAAACAGGAGTTCACAAAAAGACCCACAACATCCCTTACATTACAAAAACCAAAACACCATCAAAAAAACTTCAACAAAAAAATATCCCTTACACTAGAAGGAAAATTATGAAAAGAAACATTAAACAACTTTCCAACAACACACCACTTATAAGAATTGCCTCCACGACGCTTTCTAAAAACACCTCGATAGAATCATTGAAAGTGACCTAAGCATCCACAAGCATGGAAGGTCTTAGTATTACTTGGGAATGATGGCCTATTGTGAAATATCTTTCCACTCTAATAGAATATAAAAACCACATTCCCATAAGAGTTTGATTAAAGATCTCAAGGCCTTTTGATTTCATAACCCTCTCCATCAACTTTCAACTGCTTTCTCATATCCTTTACAAAATCTTCATCAATGATCCTCGGAATTGAAGGAGGGAGGACTACTTTGATCACTGCCACCATCATGAATTCAACATGAAAACCTTGCCTCACCACATTAGAAAACTAAGTTATATTGAGCTCTAACACTTTTGACTATAAATCAGGATAGACCCCAGTCTCAAAATGTCAAGCCTTTATGGAGTCATCTGTGGCATACCCTAAATCAAAAGGGACAAGATCCACAAAGTGATGGAAGTACTCAAAAACCAACCCATCACCCTACTTAAAACATCAAATATCCATCTCCATTCTCAGCATTCCAATATTAGATAAATACTAATGATTGAATGAATCCATGAGGAGCTCCCAAGTAAGATCTTCACAAGGCTTGTTCTAAGACACTGACTTCCACCACTTCCACGGTGAACCTTTAAGCATGAAATTTGAAAACCTAACCTTCAATAACTCAGGAAACTCGATGAGGCTAAAGTTAATTTCAATTTTTCACATCCACTCTTCTGCATCGAGAGGATCCTCTTGTACACTAAATAGGGGTGGATAGAGCTTCCAAAACTCAAGAATGAAATCCTTAGGTTGATCAGCTAAGAATTATACTAATAGGAAATCACCTGTATCCACTCTACAATCACCCATTAAAGCTCCATGGGGACAACCACTGGAAAAGAAAAACCAAGAAATAAATGAAGGTCAGATCAATAACAAAAATTCTCAAGAACAAACACCTCATCGGTTATAATATTTGAACATAGGAAAACAATCCTATAACATCAAAACTCACCTTTTTGAAAATGTCTTTAATTTAAAATAAACTTGGTGGTTTTATCACTATCCATTAGTATTCCTTAGAGTCTCAATCACAAACATGTTTTCATACCACCTTGAGTACCCATCCACCATGCCATAATAGGCATTCATCCACAATCCCACATACCACCACACATGTGAGCACTCATAAGAAAACCAAAAGCGAGAACAAAACATTCTAATTTTCTAAACCAAATAATTCATCCCATTTGAAAAAAACATGAACCTTCCAAGGGATCACTAACCACAAAGTCAAAAACCATTTTTTTAGATTCACATATCAAACCATTTCACCATACTTGAGAATGAAGCCCCACATATTTACATAAAAAACCTATTTCACTTTTTAAAAAAAATCTAGCAAATCAACAAACCACTCTCCACAAAAAAAACTGATTAAAACCCCACTCCTCTTCATTAAAAAATACTTCCAAAACAAACATACACTTCCCATAAATCCCATGTTTTTATTAGTAAAGCCTAATCTGCTAAACCATTTCAATTTCACCCCCCCACCCAAGAGTCCATTTTTACAAAAAAAATCATTTTTTCTAAATCCATTCACGAAATTAATTCTGAAAATAATTTATCCCACTTTCTAAAAAATATCCATTATCAATAAAACACCATTTTAACAATTCCAACATAATAAGTTTTCAAAACAATTTTTTAGAATTCAAAAGAGACCCAAAGAGACTCACAAGGGAAACTAGCGTTGGTGGGTGACTTGGCCATATGGTTAGTGGAACATAACAATCACACCACCAACACAGAGATATTTTTAAGACTATTCCCCCAGCTCTACAAGGCTTTCCAAGGCCTACGAGCTCACAGAGACTACTATACTAACTCCATTTTTATATCCCATACACCAAAAAATCCCTAAAGACCAAGAAACTAATGAAACCAGACTTTCTGTGGAAACCTAAGAAACATAATGAGAAAGAGTTTGCGACGCTATTCCCATAACTACCCCTTGAGTCCCGACAATCCTACTCAATCTACCTTGACATCCCCAAGTAAAAAGGTGTGCTCTGAAAGGTAATGTCTTCTAGGACCTGGCCTACTATGATACCATTTTTTCATGAACTAACCTGGGTCATCCCTAAACTATTCACCCAAGATGATATGTGGAATGACTCAAAGAGAATTCTTGATCCCCACGGGCTGCAAACTAGTGTCGAGAATCAACAGAGTACAATAGGGAATGATTTATTTTGAAAATAAATAGATAAACATGCATAAAAAGAACCAAACAACCCATTAATTAAATAGAAATGAGTGGACCATCTTTTATAAACTGTCTAAAAATTTACAACAACTACACAAGACAACCAACTAGATAAGAAGATAATGAAATATCTAGGCGACCTCACCAGTCACTCTCCAACACAATGATCACTCATCACCCAAGGATATTGAACTCAAGATGAAACCTGCACAAGTAATAAAAATCTAAAATAACTATAGGCCTGAGTATTAAAACTCACTAGGCCAGACCGATAATCTATTCCAAATGCACTTCCTTAAAAATAAAATAAATATCAATTATGTGTTTGAACTACAATATATAAAAGTATGTTTTTCTACACATTTCACTTAAAATCAAAGTACAACTCATTTCCCTTATTTGTTTCCAAAATTAGGTTCGTTCCATTATAGCGCCATTCGTATCTTCAAGCGGGAAGTGATGTATAAATTTTTTAGATTGCACAATGAAGATAGAACACTTTTCTTTGAAAAAAAATTCATAAGCCTTATTAAAATCAACACATCAATTTCCAAGAAAAACAGTACACAATACGACACTATAATAATCACACAACAAGGGAAATCTAAATAATGATATAAGTATCACATTCATCACTACAAGAAACTAATAACCAATAAACATAGGTGAACCTTGTAAATAAAGAATAATCTAAAATACACCAATATCTGAGACCCCATATACGATAGCATTCCACACATGATGAAATCAAAATACTCAATATTCTTGGATACCCTTTCTCAGGATAGGCCAAGGGTAAATCCCATAGTAATAAACTCAATATATCCACCTACTATGGGCCACTGGTCAGTAGCGTGACCTACCAGTGCAACAATAAATCTTATAAAATTCTCTCAATATGCTAGGTTCCCGTGTCTTAAGTATTTAATGGGGTAGAACCAACTAATGCTAGATGAGCATCAAATCACAATATATATATATAATATTAATTCACAATAGGAATCACCCCAAGTCACTCCAAGGACCAACATCATACCACATAAAAACGGAACACAAAGAGTCCAACCCGAGGCACTCTAATAATGGATCTCAAGGATTACATAGATAGGACATATCATCCATTATATACAAATACTAGGCATGAGAACAACCAAATGAGGTTTTCTATAATAATCAATTTCACAATTTTCATGAAGTTTCTAAAAAGGTATTTAACAATTTCACAAAACCAACATTTTTCAATGGTACAAATTTCACTTTTCATAAAGAGATTTAAAACCACCATTTTAGGAATCAAGAAATTGGTAAATTCCTTAAAAATATTTATATTAGACAATCAATACACAACCATTATTATGAAAAAGCCAAACGATCCTTCTATTGGCAACACATACCAAAACACCTTCTTTACAAAATCCAAAACCACATTGGAAGCCCATACAATGAACTCAATATTCCATTTCTCACACTTCCAATACATTAATAAATTTAGACAAATCATTTTATACCACATTTATCACATAAAATTTAACTTTCCAATTTACGAAAAACAAGGCATGCAGTATTTAGAAAAACAGTACCCATTTAACACTTAACAAGGTAAAAAACACCAATTTCATGCCATAAGATTATTAAAGCTACCAAAACATTTTTAAAACATCACACTATATTTTTTAAAGCTAATAGAATATTTAAAAAAACACTTAGTGTGAACATTTTTAACAAAACAACACTATTCTTCAAGAAACAAGGCATAACGTACCATTTTTCACACAAAATAATTAAACCAATGGTTAAAAAAAATAACATCTATATAAGGTGATAAAATAAATAAAATTATGAAACTCAAATTATAAATTCATGTTCAATGGCATTCATACCTCAAATTCATAGTGGAATGGAAATTCACACCCGAAATCACCTGCTGCGGTTTACAAAACCCCATATCTATGAATACCATCCCTAAAATAGAAAAACCACCCTAAAAATCATGGGAAAACAAAACCCTAGGTCGAGTATGAATATTTTATATTAGAGAACTAATACATAATAGGAGAAGGAGGAAGAGGGAGGGGATAAGAGTGGAAAAAATGCCTTGGAATCTATTCAACCCTTAAACATCTCTTAGATATACGCCATAGAAGGAGAGGGAATGGATTGGGAAGAAAATGAGAGGCTTACGAGGTCTATAAGAACTAGGGGAAGAATATTTTGGTTCATTTGTGTCTAAAAATTATGAGGTGAAAAATTTGGAAAAATAAAATTTTAAGTTATGGGCAGACTCACAAGGTTAAGCCACACAGTTTATCAAACCATGCACTAAACCATAATACAACCCATGTGGCAGACAAAGGAGTGATCACACAGTCACTCCTAAGTGACTGCATTCCCATGTTCCAACCGTGTCATAGGTTATGTACCTATAGCACAACTACCTAGGTTCTGCTGCACGGTTTATCAAACTGTGCACCAACCATGCGTAGCGCCTTTTTTGGCCAAACTACCATGATTTCTCCCCAAACTCCCAAAAAAAACAAGAATAATACATGGTGAAAAGACTATAAAAATAAAACAAATCAAAACTCAACACCTGTAACACTCGAAACCTAAGAAAAGTCCAGGATTCCCAATAAACTGGAACATAAACCAAAATTTGAAAAACTGGGTATGATAGGATTCCATCCAGAATCACATAAGGATTTAACAACCAATTCAAGAAAATAATTTAATAAAAAACTAGTCCTTCAATTTCTAAGTCAAGTGGAGATAATAGAGAAGAAACTTACCTCACAATAGTCAGAAAAAATGAAGAGTGACACTACACAACTTCATGATCTGATCACAACCCACATTCCCTTTATTAGATCCAACAAGATCTTATCGTGATTTAAATCACACATCATAGATATATTCCCAATATATTAGATATATAGTTCCAAGGGGAAGAAGAAGAATAGATATAATAAAAACATAGAATAATGGGTAATTATCAATCAATCTATACCTCCAACATGAATTGATTTTCCTAAGAATCACTCTAGGATCGAAGGGGGTTGTCTCTCAAGAATGGGGAGTAAGAGGAATTTGATTTCATAGAAGTTTAGTAGAAAACCAAGGTTTAAAAGGATTAATTTTGATTAGATGAAAATTTTTAGGGGTTCCAAATGTATGTAGCATAGTTAGGCCACATGGTTTGGAAAACTGTGTTCCAACCGTGTAGTCCTACTATCTTAATCCAATTCCTCTTATAGTTTTTCTGAACAGTTAAATAAACCATGTTCTAAACATGATTTTATTTTTATTTCATGTTACATGGTTTATCTTGGGAAATTTCATGGTTTGGAAAACCATTTCACTTTCCTAGTGCCCACTTTCTTCACTTTCACAGTTTCCTAGAGGTGGTTCACTATTTATAATAACCTTTCACAAACTGTGCACCTCCATAAAAGCCTCAAAAACATGAAAAAACCCCTTGTAACTTCATGAAAATTATCCCAATAATTATAAAGACTAAAAATAAATGAATAAAGGGTCATGTACCTAAAACATAGGTTGTTATATTATACTCTTCATTGTCCTTTTTTGTGCTAGGAAAGTAGAAAACCCTTGTTGTCTTAGAAGAGTTTGGGCATATACTCTAATATTTCCTTTTCTTTCTCCCATGTTTCTTCCTAAATATGACTATGTTTCCATAAAACCCACACTAGACTGATGATTTTCCCATGATAGATCTTATCTTCCCTATCAAAAATCTGTTCCATTACATGAATCAATGTAGCATTTGGCTATATGTCAACATGATTCCATTGAATCACATGGTTAGGATCAGGTTGGTACTTCTTCAACTGAGTCACACGAAACACATTATTCATAGAACTGAACCTTGGTGGAAAATTCTATTGATATTCCACCTCACCAACTTATTCATGTTTCTCAAAAGGTCTTAAGTATCAAGAATACAACTTAATCTTTTTACCAAAATAAAAAATTTCCAATCCTTGGAGGGATTATTAAAAACACATTATCACTCACCTAAAATAAAAATTATCATCAATGTTTTTTTTAAAATTCAACTCATAGAAGCTAGAAAATTAAGATTAATTCTAAGATATCTTCATCCTCTTTCTGGTCAACTGAATCTCTCATGTTTTCTCTTGCACAAGGTTGGTTCCAATTACTGAAGTTTTGCATGTTTCCACCCAAAAAAGTTGAGAACAACAAGGATGCATAAAATTATTTTAACAGATCCATATGTATCATGTCCTAATAATTTTTATTATATGATGACTCCACTAAAGGTATATGATCCTCTAAAGAGACACCAAAATACATTACACATTCCCTTAGCATGTCCTCCAATTATTGGATTTTCCATTCATATTGTCCATATATATGATTATTATAAGATATACTCATAGTCAAATTTGTTCCAAGGAATTTCTTCAATTATTTACAAAAATAAGGCATAAACCTGGGTTCTTTATTAGATACAATCAATACTAGAATTCCATGTATCATTACAATATCATGAATATCATGTTTGGAAAATTCTTCCACCATATTAGGTTCATGAATAGGGTTGAGGTGAGCTGACTTTTTGAGCTAATCCACCCTCACCAATATAAATTTTTTTCCTTAACTGTCCTTGGTAGACCTATTACAAAATCCATGACTATCTACTCCCATTTACACATAGGAATTGTTAAAGAATAAAACATACCCACTGGTTTTTGATACTCTTCCTTGAATTTCTAATAGGTGAGGCATCTTGAGATATACTTTTCTACATATCTTTTCATGATAACCCACAAAAAATTTTCTTTCAAAACTTTTGGAATTTTATGTATTCTTAAATAAATAACCCATCTAGAATGATTTTGGTCACTAAGAAGATGTTCTTTATAATCCAAAGGTATGACCATTCTATATCTAAACTAAAACTCCATACTCCCATCTAGCTTCCATTCCTTAATGGTCTCTCCATCATTATGTTTTGACCTCATAGTAAGAAAATCAATATCAGGTGTCTGAGTAACTCTAATATGATCAACCAAATTTGGAACAAATGAAACTGGAAAGAAAAATGAAACATCACCTTGGTCTATGAAATATAGATGCATATCCACTATGAAAACAAGTAGTTTCCACTATTATGAAGCCTCTTTAGTCAACTAAGCATATGACCTCCTTCTCAATGCATCTTCTGTAGAGTTACCTTTATCTAGGTTACACATCAAGTTGAAGTAAAACATCTGAAGATACTACATCCATATGTACTAACTTAAATTTAAATCTCTTTGTGAGAAAATGTGTTTCGAACTCTTATGATCCATAAACACCATTAATTTCTCACCAAATAGGTAATGACACCAGGTATTAAAATCATGGAACATAATAGTCAATCAAAAGTGGTGTGTTGGGTAGTTATTCTCATACACCCATAACTGATGTAAAACAGAAGCACTAACATTATCTCCCAGCAAGAGAAAACATCACAAACTAGATCAAGATGAATCACAATAGACTACATATCCTTGTCCATAGTATAGTAATGTGAGGATAGGTATTGATGTATGTCTAAACTTATGTTATTGAAAGGATTTATGAAATTCATTGCTACATTCAAATTTAATGACTTTCCTCATCAAATCTATCATCAGTGATTCCAAACATAAAACATCATGTAAGAAAATTATATAGTATCCCACTAAGACAAGAAAACTACATATCTCAAATACATTCTTTATTGGTTTCCAAATGATAAAAGCTTATATATTTTTAATATTTATAGAAACACCTTTTATTATAAATGAAATGTACAAGGAAACGTAACACTTGTATAAAGAAATCAAACATTCATAAATTAGAATACAAATGATGCTCCCAAAAGATATCCTACATTATAGCCAAGTATTTTTTCAGGTTTTTATTTTTCCCTATAATAAACCAGTATATCATCAACAAATACCATCACAATGGAATGTAGATACTTATGAATTATTTGATTCATCAATTCCATAAATACAAATAGAAACTTTGTTATACCTAAAGGTATATACACATACTCGTAGTGGCCATATCTTATTATGAAATATTTCTTTATAATATCCTTCTTCTGAACCTACAATTAGTGATACCTCGAACGTAATCTAGTTTTAGAGAACCATTAGGATACTCTAAATTGATCAAATATATAATCAATGCATGTAAGATAATATGGGTTCATTATAATAACTTGGTTAAGCTTGTGATAATCCACAAAAATTATAATATTTACATTCATCTTTTTCACAAACAGAATTTTTTTCCCCATAGATAAATTCTTGGTCAAATGAAATTTTTACTTTCAAAATATTCCAAATGGACTTTTAATTCACTCAATTTTATTGGTTTCATATGATTAATATGAAATTGAAATTAGATTATTCCTCAATAAGAGATTAATCATAAACCCCATATCTCTTTTTAATGGAAACCCTGACAATTTTTCAAGAAAAATATTGAGAAATTGGCCCAAAATAGTTAGAAAATATCTATTTCCAATCTTATCCATAGATTTCAAATCCAGTGGTACCAACTAATATGAGATACATCCAACTGATGGTTCCAAAAATTCATGCTCTATTTACCTTTACATCCCAATACACTCTAAATATATTTTTTACACCATCCATTGATGTAAAACTAACCTTTTGAGCATAACAGTTGATGTGGCCCTTGAATGATTTCAACCAAACCATACAAAAAATTAGGTCATAGACATCCATATTAAGCACTAAGAAATCCCAAATCAAATTTTCCCCAATAATATTTAAAGAAAAAAATTTACACATAAATGATATACATTTTGTTTATCCAATGGGATCTTTAAGATTCAACACAGAAGGCATAATCTTATAATTTAAACCCATATAATCAATAATATAATAAGTAATAAATGATTGGGATGTGATCATATCAAAAAAATATTTCCTATGTGTATAATTAAAAATAACCATACCTCTCACCATCGAAGGGCCTTCTTGATCATCCCCAATAACTTTCTTAGCTCCATACAATTGATTTCATGTTGCACTTTTCTCTTTGTTAACCTATTTAAATTATAATAGTTGAGGAGTCATGGTGTTCCTAGAATTAACTTTAATCACTTTATTTTTATAGCAAGAGTTATTCTACTACACTTTTCCAATCAAAGAATAAGATTCCTAAAAAACATGAGATGTGTTTATAGAACCCTAC
Source organism: Viscum album (assembly GCA_963277665.1). Taxonomy (NCBI): domain Eukaryota; kingdom Viridiplantae; phylum Streptophyta; class Magnoliopsida; order Santalales; family Viscaceae; genus Viscum; species Viscum album. The sequence continues at coordinate 634,226,112 of OY728131.1, read as the reverse complement.
CTTGGAGAATTGCAATAATAGAACTAAAGATATACCATCTTATTATAATTTTGACATGATCTAGGTGGTTCTATACAAAATTTCTTTATATGGTTGAAATAACCTCATTAAAAACATCCCAACATACTTTTCAGTTGAGGAGGAATGTTTACTAATCTCATGGTCTAATTCTGAGGCATCCCACTACTCTAGAAATAGGTTTCCCTCTTCCACTTGTTCCCTACATTAGAGTTCCCACTTGCTCGTGAAGGAAAAAACATGATACCCAAAACCGTATTTCTTGAGATATACCTTTCTACCACCGTCACTCTATTGATCATTTCAATATAATCTGTTATAAAAATAAAGACAATATTTGATTGAATGATTAGCCTCAATCCCAAATAAAAAATACATGCCTTAAATGATATACTTGTAGTAAATTTCGAGGCATAGTGGACTATCTTTATAAATTTAACTTTATATCCTATCACTGTGAGGTTATCCTAGTTAAAACTGGATAATTATATTGTTCTATAAATCTAAAATTTGCGAGGATAGAATTGCTCATTAAAAAATTCCTCAAAATCCTCTTATGGAATTCCTTGGTCCAATTTACCCAAAACTACTAATTCCCACCATTTTAATTCTAAATCCTCCATCATATTTGTTTCTAACTTTACATTTAACTCTATTGGTGTCCCATGGAAATAAGAAAAATTGATTCATATGACCCAACCATACTTCTATGTTTTTTTAACTCAGAATCCCCTTAAAAAATGGGTGGATTGTTCTTTTATAAATAAACTAATAGTCTACTTTCAATGACTCATCATTTAAATTACCCTTATCAATGGCCTGGAAATCTTGTATAGTACATTGAAACAACTGTTGGTTCACCTATGGCTTAGGTGAAACCACATTTTTAGCATCCCCTCTAGTTGATTTCTATGATATCTACCCAATTTCATTCACTATAACCAAAAAATATCATTTAGTATCACTCATTAGAAACTAAAGTTTTATAAATTCGAATATACCTTATTCATACGTATTATAGACATATATTTCCAATATTCAATTTTTTTGGCATTTTAACCATTTTTAAAAATACTGCAACCATGCTCTTCCAAAAAACCATTTTCACTATTTTCAAAAATCATCAATTTTTTTCCATTTCATAAACCATTAAACCCAGAATAAAGAATTCAGTCCTATTGGGAAGTCTTAATATCAATGTATGTCATGAACTCTCATTGGATAAACCCATTATGATGAGGTTATTATACACCTAGAAGTTTCTTAAAACACTTATGTACCCAAACACCCTGGTAAATTAAAGTTCTGCATAAATAGTTTATTGATGTTATTTTATTCTCTAAATTTTCTTTTTTTAGGATCCTACTCCTTAATACTATCCAAAGATATGGACTGATACTATTTCTAAATCCAATACCAAACAAAATTGACACTATTTCCTATGTCAAGGAGCGAACAATGTGATACCGTTTGTCCCAAAATGAAATATGAACCGACCAAGACTGATACCATTTGACCCAAAATGAAATATGGACCATACAAGACTAATAAATTTTTTCCCAAAATAAAATATTGATCATCCAGGATAGATACCATTTGTAACATCCTTCCCCTCCTCATTGGAATAATAAGTGATGGGTGTGCTACTAGGCCTTAAGTGATATCCCCAAGACACCAAAGGTTGGAAATAAATGCCAAGGGCCTCAAAAATATTTGGGGAATGATTTTAAATTTGAAATATAAACATCCAAAATATATAAACAATAACCAACCAAACTTATAGATGATTCAATAGTACATAATATAACTCAAAACATAACCAAACCAAAAAACCATATCAGTATACAAGGAGAAACCAAAAGAAATTCTCAAAGAGAACTAAAAGACCACAAAACTCAAAACACCTTTGTGAAATTAAGTAGAAATACCCATCCCACTCAAATATCAAACTCCACATTCCATTCCCATATTATCAAGAAGAATCACTAAAGAAATGAGATACATTTCCTTTACATGTGTCTTGATAGATGACATTTACAAATAAACAATAGTTCCCAAGAAAGGGGTGGGTAAAAAAATCAGTAGTATTTCCCCTATGACTTTACAACTCACACCACTAGGAAATAACTCTTTATCATAATTTATATAAAATATTTTTAAATCAGTTTAAAAATTTTATATCAAAACCATAAAAAATTTCCAAGTAAAAAATTTTCAAGAATAAAATATTTCCCATTTATTTCACATAACCATAACCATGTCTCCACACACACACCATGCATTCCCAAGTGATAGTTCTATACATATGAAAATTATCTCAATGATCCACCAATTCATCAAAAAGCGACCAATACCAGGTGCCCCAATGAAACACACCCCTTCCCCAGGGTCACCTCTAATGAAAATGATCTCACCACAACCATGTATGCCAAATTCCATGAAAACCTATTTAATATAAAACCTTTTAATTCATAAAATCATTTCAAAAAACAATTTACATGCATCTAAAACCAAATCCTAATTTTAAAATCATCATTTTAAAATTATAAATAAATGGGGTTTTCCTAAAATCCATCTATTTTCCAAAATTCTAAATCCATAACCAAAATGGGTTTCAGTCAAGAATATCACAATTAGTTCATAACCATTTCAATAAAATTATTTAATAAAAATATAATCCTTAATGTTATGAGCCAAGTAGAGATGGGAGAGAAGCCACCTACCTCACAACAGTTGCCCAAAATAAATAACAATGATATATAACTTCAAGATATAATCACAACCCATGTTCCCTTCACTATATATAACAAGATATCATCATGATTTTAATAACACAACATAGATCTATTCTCAATGAATTAGATATATGGTTTCAAGAGGAAGATGAAAAATGGATCTAGTAATAAGAAGGAATAACAGGTACTTACTGATTAATGCGGACCTCCAATATGATTTTATTTTCCTAAGAATCAGTCCTGGATTGAAGGGGGTCATCTCTCAAGACTAGGGGAAAAAGTAATTAAATATATTAGGATTTTAGGGGGGAAATGAGGGTTAAATAGATTTTTTTGGATTAGATATATATTTTTAGGGGTACCAAATTCACACTGCATGGTTTTGGAAACAGTGTGCCAATAGTGCAGTGATACTAATAAAATACAACACCTCACACAGTTGGCTCATATGGTTAGAAAGATTATGAACCAACTATGTTTTTACACTAATTTTATGTTTCAAAATTTCTCCTGGGAACTTTCATGATTTTGGAAAAATCATGCACCAACCATGTGCTTATACAATTCCCATTATCTTCACTTTCATAGTTTCTTAGAGGTGGTCCACAATTTCTACTAACTGTTCACAACCAATGAATCTACATAAAAGGATAAAAAAATTCCAAAATCACATGGAACCTCCTGAAACATAACCTAATCATTATAAAGACTCAAAACACATTAATAAATGGTCATGGACCTGAAATTGTGGGAGATGCAAAATGGTTGTGTAATTAATGGTTATTTGTTTTATACAAAGGATCATGATGAATGCAGAGCTGTGAAAAATATTTTAGTTACATTTGTGGATGAATTGATTCATGTATCTGATACCAAAGAAAGAACTCTAATTTATGTTCATATTTTATACTTTGGAATCATCTAACAAATATCGGAGTTGGTTTATACAACATTCTAAGTTCCTATTGTTCAATTCAAGTGGTTTAATAATAGAAGTTTGGATAAAATAAAATAATTAGGATTCATGAAAGTGGATTTTAGTAAGAAATGGTACAATAAAAGACCATTCATAATGGTATCATAGGTAGTATATGCATTTTATCTCTCAGATCTTATAAGAAGAAAGTGAGTAATAGTTCTGTTATCGATCAAAACCACTGAAGGGTCAGATCTCAATTCAACTAAGGATATCTCTTTCATTGGGACATAATAATCATTATGTGGTTGTCACAATATTTATAGGGTATATTATTCCAAATCATTCCATAATGAGTTTATTTGAATACATGATGTAGGGGTCAAATCACTACAAACTTTAAAGGAAAAAAGAGATTTCAATAATCAAGTTTTTTATTTTTAATATACATTGAATTACCTCATATTGTTATGTATTGACTAGTGTATTTACATGATCTAAATTAAATTCTCAACCAATTATATAGATAATGTATTTTTCACATGATGATGCACTCAATCCTGCGAAACAACATATTTCTTTTCATGTTAATCCTCCCAATTCGTAGGAATAATATGTTTCACCATGTCCTAATGCTTCCAGTTTCAAGGAATAGTATATTGATGATGTTGAAGCTAGTAAATAGTATAAGTTCAACAACCTATGTCCCATAAAAAATATAAGTTTCATAGAGTGATACTGTTAACAAAACCAATTAAGGTGAGAAGCAATGATATCCAATTTGAGGTTGGATGGAATTTAGAAGATCATATTATTAACCCCATAAAGACCATTTTCATTAGCTACATTTGATTCAGCAATCTAACACACATTCCAGTTAATATAGATATGTGGAAAAATGTTTTTCCTATGGTTGAGACACCAATTTGGAAAAATATGAGGTCAACAATATGATATACCTTCTTTATTTTACTAAAAAATAAAATAATGAAATGTTGGTTTACTATTCATTATCCTTGTATAGTTCATTTATATTAGATGAATTTTGAATTAATTTTTTATTAACAGTCACTACAAATGATCATATAGGCTTTTTGAAAACTCTAAAGAACCATCATCTCCAAGATATTGAAGGAAAAATAAATTCACACCCACCACATATTTATTCACATATATAAAACATAATAAACGTGGTATGAAATTATTGGTCCCCATGATGATGCATCTTTTCAGGTAAATTTTGATTTGTTAACACATTACTTTAAAATATGTGTATTAATCATTTCGATGAAGAATTTTTAATTTATAAAACAAAAACTAGGTGCTGAAAATAAACAATGTCCATCAAATCCAACATACCTCTATCTTAAAGAAAGGATGGGGTACACTTTAGTTGAAAAAACTGAATGTATTTTAAATATATAATAATACTTTTATTTTGAATAAAATAAAAATAGAATTATATTCCATTATATATATATATATATATATTTATTAATTAAAATCTAAATCCACTTCTATACTACTTCTTGTGATATAGAAGGAGTATCATGTAAATAGAGACGAAATAATAATAGAAAAAACACACAAAAAAGTATGGGAATAATATATAAGTATGACATAAAAAAAGTTTCTTCATTTTTAAATTGGTATTAGATAATAATGATAACTTATTTTCCTATATTTTTTATCTAGTTTATACAAATAATCATCATCAATAATACCTAATGGATGTCTACTTTCAGTGGCCTTGAAGCGGCCAGAATAATATGCTCACCTCAGAGGTGTTGGTTTTGGAGTCTCACCCCAAACATATTTTTGAGAAAATAAATGAAAAAGTGGATAAAAAAGGACAATAGAGAAGATAAAAACACAAATAGATTCTTTTGTAGAAAAAATTAATCTGTAGTCTGATTTTTTAGAGAATTTTATGGTAAGGCCTCAAAGAGGAGAAACAATAAAATAATAACCACTACATAATGATCCCTTCAACTTTGGGGGAAGCCATTCCCCTCAAAGGTCTACCTTACCAAAGGTAATTGAATTTTTCATAACTATTTTTGTAAAATTTAAATTAGACAGACACTTATACATTTTTTATACTAATAATATATAGGGTGAAAATGATTTTGATTTATATATCTTAGTACTCACCCATCACCCTATTGAGAGGAATACAATGTACAATATCTAAGGAGATATCTTATACAAAAAAACATCCCAAAGGTTATGTTAGAGTGGGGATTCACATATCTCATGATTTGAGCACTGAGCTATCTATTCCAGTGATGATATGAATTTTTAAATGATCGAACATGAAATTGAAACTTTTATATAATGGAAATTTGTTCATGTAAAAATATATGTTGACAAGGATGTATTCCATTAAAATTTATTTTTTTTATGAAAAACCTTTAATAATTAATGAAATAGGCCAAAACCGATGAATAATATTATATATGGAGAAAATAATTGTGAAAATAAAGGTATAATCAAAATAATATAAAGGATCATCCTATCTATCAAAAATACCTTCATAAAGTTCCTTTACCCTGCCCATTTAACTTCCACATTTAGTAATATTTCAATTCCATGTGGATATAACATTAAATTATTTTTATACAACCATCATTTATTTTGAGGAAATATTTATCAAGAGATCATTATAGACATTCTTGGACTTGAGAATGTAGGTTAAATCCTAAAACTTGGATGAATAAGTATATCATTTGTAAATGTATACATGAGGTGTGTTTTCAAAGAAAATCCAATGGTTTATTTACTATGTTAATTAAAGTTAAATACTATTAATATTTTTGTAGGAATACATATTAGTTCTATTTTAAGGGAAAACTCTGTGAACACAAATTTGGACAGACTAGTCCCCAAATTACTTCTACACAAAAAATGTGATTGGAATTAGAGTAATATTCAGTAATGTTGGACAAACCAACTGTAATGTTTGAAAAACAAATACAGATGATATAATATTTTTAATACCCATTATTTAGGGGTAAAAATATAAAATTTATCATATCAAATATATTTTTATTCCTCTCATTACTTATTTCTTTTCTTAGGGAGCATTGAATTCACATTATGATTAATTTATATACTCTAAATATTTATTTTTGGGATTCAATACATGTATACCAAACAAATAAACCACACATGATGATCTTTACCAATTTTTAATACACTACATGAAAGATTTTACAAAGAGATATAATTTTATAAATTTTATATTATTTTTTAATGATTTTTTATTATAATTGGATGGTGTTTCAATATTTTAAAAATCATGGAATAAGGACAGTCCATGAGCACAAGAATCCTATCGAATTCTACAAGTGGATAAGTATTAGGGTATATATAATAATATTTCATGATAAAAACATACGTAAAAAAATACTTATTTTTTCTCAATATTTCTATAGCATTCAAAATATATATAAATAATTACATATTTTTATAATTTTTTCTAAAGAATTAGAAACAAACTAGTGGAAAATATTATGGTTTTTATTTTTGAAAATTTACGAAATATATCACATTCCATTAAAAAACTAGCATCTCTAAAGAGGTATTTCCAATGATAATTAAAGTTTAATTTAAAATATTTATTAATCCTTTTTCATTTATATTTTTCCATTATTAACAAGACTGTTGAAAATTCATCTATTTGAAAGAGTAAATAGAGTTGTTTATAAATGAATGGGAAAAATACATGGGATGAGAATGTATGTAGACATTAGGAAGAGGATAATTCCTAATACATATTTAAATAATTATCTCAACATTTTATCTAATATTTTAGTTAATTTCTTTATAATTTTTAACTAATACATATTTTGTTAATTTTCAAAAAGTCTTTGAAGAAATTAATTCACTAAGAATTTTTTTTGCTGAATATTTGATATTCTATTTTGAGCATAAAATTATTAGAGAAAAACAATTCTTGACTAAGAATTTAACATGGATGATTCACTTATGGTATTTATACTTTATAAAAATTATTCATAAGTCATTTTTTATGTGTGGAAATTATCCACACATTCATCTGATACACGAGGTGATTGGTATGACTTAAAGTTCTTGGTTCAATTTAAAAAGGGAATTTTAGTTAAAAATGTGTGTTACTCACTAAAAACCAAGAAAAACACTCAAATTGTCATTATACTTATTTAAAATTATACATAATTCATTTTTGGCATGTTCAAATCAACTACATAAAAATCTAACACACAATGTGACTAGTATGACTTAAAGAACATGTTTTCAATTTAAAAATGACATTATAGTTAAAAAATGTAACACTAACTAAAAACTAAGAAAAAAATATGAATTGTCTTAATACATCAGTAAAATGGTCCATAATTTATTTTTTAGATGTAATAATCAACCACATTCTAATGTGACACACAGTTTATCTGGTATGGCTCAAAGTGAATATTTTTATTTAAAATTTAAATTTTAGTCTAGAAAACATGTCACATACTAAAAACTAAGAAAATGAACTTCTATTGTCTTCATTATTCAGGAAAATGATCAATAAGTCATTTTTGATATGTAGTAATCTATTTAATATTAATCGAACACATGGTGTGATGGTATGACTCAAATTGTCTGTTTTTATTTAAAATTAATATTTTAGTTCAAAATAAGTATGACATAATCAAAATTGAGAAAATAAATTCATATTGTTTTGATACTTTCAGAAAATTATCCAAAATTAATTTGTATCATGTGGGAATCATCCACACCTCAATATGACATACAGTGTAATTAGTATGAATTGAAATGTGTTTTTTCAATTTAAAAATGACATTTTCATTAAACATGTTTGTCACTCATTGAAAAATAATAAAGCATGCTAAACTTGTCATAATAGTTCAGGAAAATGATCTATATGTCATTTTTGTTTTGTATAAATAATTTGCACATATATTGAGCACATTATGTGATAGATATGACTCAAATTACATGTTTTCATTTTAAAAATGGAATTTTAGTTAAAAAACATGTTTCACTCACAAAACAAATATCAAAAACCGTCATATTTCTTAATATTTTAGGATAAGGGTCCATAAATCATTTTTGATGTGTAGGAATCAACCTCACATCAATTAAAAACATAGTGTGGATAGTATCACACAAAGTACATGTTTTTATTTAAAATTTACCTTCCAATTCAAAACATATGATGCATACTTAAAACAGATAAAATGTCCACATATTGTCTTGGTATTTTATAAAAAATATACATAAATCATTTGTGACATGTAGGAATAAACAACACATTAATTTCACATATGGTGTTCTTGGTATGACTCGAAGTGCATACTCTAAGTTTAAATGTGTAATTTTTTTAATTCTATGTTTAATATTAATGTTAATTTTATTTTTTATAGTATTATTAACATAATAATTTTATTTTATATAGGTACACTATTTTTCTTGAGTTGGAGTGGTTTTTTGGAAACTTGTAGCATGATCAGGATCTTTTGAGAGGTGGTCAGGGTCCCAAGACAATGAAAAATTAATGTTTTTGAATTTATTGATTTTGTTTATAAATTATACATACCAATGTAATTTTATAAACAAATGTTTGAAATTTTTATAACACGGTATTTTTTTCAAGAATTTATGATATGAATTTAATTGAAATTAAATTTTGTATTACTATTGAAATGTGTAGTAATTTTTATAGAACACGACTACGACATAGATTTTATCAGTACAAGGAATAACATTGATAAAGGCCCCTCTTTATCAGTGTTAAACTAGTTATAATAAAGGACCCCTATATCAGTTTTTTTATCATTGATAGAGGAAACTTTGATCAGTTTTATTTTTAGCACTAATAAAATTTGTCAGCTTTCAAAGGTACTTACAACATCATCACTTTTTTAGCGCTGATGAAGAATATTTATAGTGATGTTAAAACACATTTTTATTAGTGAAATATTCCCACAAAATCCTCTATTAGACCCCAAAACTATCAAATGGTGCCGCTATCTTCAATCCATTAAAATTATACACTTATAAAATATTAATGTTTTTCTATTTAATATTATTATTTTTATCTGTTTAAAAATGTTATTAGAATATAAAAATGTAATAATTGTTATGAAATATTAATGTGAAGATTTCATAATGTTGATAATGATAATGAATCTTTGGTTCCCAAAAAACTCTTCAAATGACCAAACCTTTTGGTTTCTCTAATATTTGTAATTTTAGTCTTTGGATTAGATATTATAGGTATTAGTCTCAACCATTGGATTGAATCTGATGTACTCTATATATATGGTGATATGTTAATGAAATTTTGATAAATTTTGGCTCACTATACATTATATTTATTTATTTTTTCTATTTATTTTTATCGATATTGTTGTTTGTATTCATCACTGGAATATTAGAAATTAAATTTAATCAATGATGTGCTTCGTAGATGATCATCCATACATTTATGATTTTGAAATTCATAATAGTTTAAATTGGAATTTGATTTATTTCAAAACACATTATAAATAAAATATTATTCTCTACATTGTGTATTGTGATGATGCTATCTTCAATGTAAGATAATTGTTACATGAAAAAGGCATGTCTCGTATTTTTATAGATATCTTTTTTTAGGCATGCTTTTTCATGTGAACATACACTCCACTCATTTAAAGAGCTATATCAATAGGTGATTATTATTTTCTATATCATATTTATTTTCCCCATCCAAATAAAATTTAAGAATATATTAATTAAATTATCAAAATGATTTTAGGGAAAAATAACGAGCCCTTGAAGATTCGTAATGACTCACAACATCCAAAATTCCAGTTTATTCCCTAAATTGAATGTGATTGGTAAATAAATGTTGTAGTCGATGTTGATAAAAAAATCATTCATCAAATAAAATAATTAAAAAATTACACCCAAGTGGTCGAATGATGAACATATCATACTTTTCATACATCAAAGTGTTGAATTAAATTTTACTAATCATGTCATAAAAATGATGGTGACATAATAAAATTTAACATCCCATGTCTCTTTATACACCCTGAAGGTTTTGAACTTGATTATAATTCTGAAATAATCATAATTGATATGATAATTGTTTTATTAATACACATCCCATGAATTATGATGAAAATAAAAAAATGAATATTCATTCTATTTTCTTAGAGTCACTATAAAATGCTAACAAATAATTTTATTCCATTACCATAAGCGAACGAGAATATTTACTGAAAATTATTTATTTCATTACCTGAATTGATTGAAAATATACATGATTTTATTTAAAATCATGTTTGAAGTGAATTGATGTTCTTTGAATGATCATTATGTTGCATTTGTTTATAACAAATAATAATAATATAACCACCAGAATTGGTTTGATGAAAACAAACATTTAAAGATCTCAATTAATTTTAATAATGAATATAGAATAATACATCCATGAAAAATGATATGAAAATAGTGTCCTTTGATAATATATTAAAATATATATTCACCTATCAATTATTTCTCTTTTAATAGTAATATAAAATAAAGAAATTATTATTTATCATGTGCTTATGGATTATTAATATCCCCACCCCCGAATGGCCCTAAGGCCTTATTTTTATTTTATTATGGATAATCCCCCCTTTAAGGGTTGAAGGGGAACCAGTACATGACCCATATGCCCAAGGCACAAGGCCCGACTGACCCGCAATACATGACCCGAAGGCCCAGAGGCATACCATGCCCATTACATGACCCGTAGGCCCAACCCACTAGAACTACCCCTCCTCAGCTTCTGCGTCATTGATCACCTAGCTCCCCACCGTGCATTGCTGGTTGGCTAGAATTTCCCCGTACAAAGCTGTACGATGCCTGGTCCTGATGGTGGCTGCCATACCCTCTCATTCTTCTAATCCAATTAGCTCTACTTCTGGTGGCTGCTACTCTTGTTTCTCTGATCCTCCTATGGGGACTCTTTTGTGTGAACTGGGATACTCCATGGTATTTGTGTCCCAAAGGCCCTGTGGCCCAAAGGCCTTTGATGACCCAAAGTCCCTTGAGACTCGTAGGCCCAAACTAGTGCCCCGAAGGCCCAAATCGGGTAAATAGTTCCGGCTGGTACAGTACCAAACAGTAACTACTACAGTATTACTATAGTACTGAATAATAACTGCTATAGTACTGCTACAGTACCCAGAACTTCGCCTCACCCCGGTTTTGAAACTGGGTCTCTTGGATGCCAAGAAGAAGACCTTACCACTTGAGTACAGGCTCGTTGGCCGGATTATTAATAACATCTCACGTAATTTGTTTGATATTATCCCCCAAAGAATATATTATTCCCATTATAGTTCCTAAATGAGATAACATAATTATGTAACCATTATAATCCAATATATTTTATGAAAATTATTTTACCACTTGAAGTACTTAAACAATGATTATCGTAATAAATAAAATTAGTATTTTATGCAAGATGATCATTATTCATAAATAATGAATTCTTATTCATGAATCATGAAATTCAAGGAATGAATTATCTAATGTGAATAAAATTAAATTATTTCATTCATTTAATAAAATTAAATTATTCTTGAAAATATTGGTATTATTTGTGTTACTCATACATAGAATTTTATAAGGAATATTTGTGAGCTGATGAAATTTGATCAAATTACATCTCCTTCATTTGGTAAAGTGAATAATATTCTAAAAATTATTCTAGGAATTATGATTTTTGATGGAGATGAGGTGTGTCTTTTTTATCCATAATATTCTTTCATATTAGTTATCACTACCACATTCTCCAGCTTCAAAACACATGGTGACTCCAATCCCAAGTAGATGTATTGTAAAATAATATTTGAGTAGGAACATCCAAAATATATAAAAATCCACTTGGTGATGGTCCTAACCCATTATGATTATGAATTAATTAACCACAAAAATTAGAAATTATTATGAAAACTATGTGTATGCACAATTTAATATCATGGAAATATCACGTTTATATCTTGAAGAAAAATATTTATAAATATTATTTTTATGAAATGCTTTAAAATAATTCATATATGAGTTATTATATTCTCATGTAAGTGCATTTACTTGTAGATAGAATTAATTAACAGCTCTTGAAGATAGAATATATTCCTATCTAGTAGTAAAAATTCTTAATTATTTTTAATATCTAAAGTCTAGATGAGATATATCAATGTAATTCTTGAAAATGAATATCATATGGTGAAATTGGATAAGAGATTTTCGTCTATATGTAATAAACATTCATACAAAGTGATTATAAATATTTTTTTTCAATCTAATGAATAATGGAAGATAATAAATTTACTAATCATAGAACTTTAAATATATGGAATGATTGTTAAAACCATCCAACATCAATTATAATTAATGATATTTATTCAAGTTTACATGAGCATCAATTTACTGAAAACACATTAGACATCCATCAGGGGGAGAATGATGAATTTATTTAATAGATTTATGTATACTAAATTATCAAATAATTTTTTTTCATCACGTTATTATGAATGTCCCCTATATAATAATTTACCTTGAGTTATCGTTTATTAAGGGACCTATTATAGAGTTAAATTATTTATATCATTAGAAAATATTTTGGAAGTTAATTTCCCATATATGTATGAAGAAAAATTTATGAAACATATATTGATACACCCGCATACCATGTGATCCATTTAGATATTATATGAAATATTTGTCTTCTAAATGGCCACATGTGTTATTAGTTTATGGTTAATATACACTTCATGTTATGTATCTTTATTAAAATAAACATTAACCATCACATACTATATACAAAATGGTTATGTAAATCCATTGACAAGATTCTGACAACACTTACATGAATGTAAAGTATTAAAAATCAATAGTCTGGTTGTGTACACCATAAATGTGGTTGAACTGATAATATAAATTCATTCTTCATCACGAGTATAATTCAATAAATATATGTTCTCGTGAAGAGGAAAATGAATACATCAACAATAATGTATCTATTTATAAATTTTCCCTAAAGTGACACAAGTACTATAAAAAAAAATGAGATTTAATTCAACGCGGTTGATAATATATTTGAATTTTTAAATGATTTCAAAACTCACAGATGAAAATGAATTTTGACAGTTTTAGACATCAATATAATTGGACAAAATTAATATATTATGTTGTGATATATTCAACATATAATATTTTGGATTGATAATCCAACCTACCAGGACTATTGAGTTCATATGAAATTATTTTCTTAAATATTATTATTTATATATTTGTATATTTATATATGTTTAGAATATTTCCAATTAATTTTTTCACTATATATTTATTAAGACATCTATATATTAATCCTTGAGGGGTTTAAATTTCCAAAACCATATTTTACATATCAATATAAATAAATATCCATATAAGGAAGAATGTAAAATTGTTATTATCATCACATGGCTTGTATATATATTTTTTTAATTAATCTATATGTTTTGGATAACATCAAATTTTTTTAAGATTTTAAAAAATAATAGGAATGTTTTATGATATAATTACAAAGAATATCCATGAATTTTGAATTAATAATCTTGAAGATGAAATGATAAATGTTGGGATGATTTTACATATTCCTTAAAATAACCTTAACCATTAAATATCATGCTTCTAATAGTGATATATTTTATATATAGGGGGTTGATGAAGAAATTAATTATCCTGGAAGGATTAATTATAAATTCAAATTTTATTTATACAGGAAGTATATGAATATACATGTAAATATATAATTCAAAAATAACAAGAAATAATAATATTATGAAAGGTAATTTTATTTTTTATTCATTGAAATTTAAAGGGTATAAATTATTATTATTCAAAAATTTCAAACTAAATGTTTTGGTTATGAATTTCTCATGGAAATTCTATGAGTTAAATGATGCAGTGATGACCATTATGAGAGGGATAGTAACTAATGTGCTCTTTTCCCTTCGAATTTTTTTTCCCATTGGGTTATCATGATAAGGTTTTTAATGGGGCAACACTCTGGGGACTTGATGTTATTATAATATTTTTTCTTAATCAAGGGTTTTACCCTAAAGGATTTTTCCTTGATGATACTTTAAATAAGGTAATCATACATCATAGTGGATTTCCAATAGAATCTTGGAAATTATTATGGATATTTGTAATTAATGGAAACTGTTGACCATCCCCATGAGTCATAATTTTTATTGATACCATTAATTTTTACCTATGGTCTTAATCCCATGTCTCGAATTAATAATTAAATAATCATATTAATTGATTTACTAAGGACATGATTAAATGATATAATCAGAAGGAGTTAGGATTTTTCACTCTTTTTCACTTCATCGGTTTTTCTCTCACCGGGTTATCATGGTAAGGTTTTTAATGAGGTAGTATGGAAAAGAATTCATTTACTTTTTCTTCAATTTTTTTTATATAGTCATTTTTAAGTGACTATTATATAATGTTTCATTAAATTATGACATCCAAGAAGGGATGTTATGAAATATTAATGTGTGGATGTCATAATAGTGATAATGGTGATAAATCCTTGTTTCCCAACAAAACTCTTCATATTCTCAAACATTTTTGTTTCTATAACCTTTGTAATTCTAACTATTGGATTAGATATTTTAGGGATTAATCTCAAACTTTTCATTAAATCTCATGTAATCGATATATATGGTCATATGTTAATGAAATAATGAAGAATTTTGGCCCCCTATACATTGTATCTAATTTTGTTGTCTATTTATTTGAATTAATATTTTTGTTCCTCATTTACATAAAAAATATTAAATAATATGTCTCATCAATAATGTGTTGCACCAATAATCAGTCTAATATTTCTGGTTTTGAAATTCTTTTTAGTTTCAATCAGTGTTCGATTGATTTCACAAAAATAAGTTTTTTCACATTAAAATTCATTCTTATAATCAAAACCCTTAAATATCTTCATAATATAACTAGGGGTAGAAATTTCTCTCTCAATGCATGAACATCACTTACACTACTTGATGACCTACCATCTTGCTCAGATTTGGTAGATGTATTTATAGGTAGTGTGTTAGATATTGTTGGAAGGGAGTCAAAATGTGTGCCATATATTTTCCAGAGGGATCTAGATGGAATGTAAGATATATTATGTGAGGCACCAGCTAGCAGATTTGATGATGTCTAGATTTCATGCAGACAATATTTTACTGATCAAATATTATCACTGAAAATTTTTATCCTCGACATTCTTACAATAAAAAATAATAATTAGAATCATTTTGAGAACATATATTTTAAAAAAATTATAACATTTACAATATCAATATTTAAACTTACTATAAAAAAATAAATTTAAATACAATAACTTATGTACAGTACTGAAAATAATTAATATTATCCCTAAGTTAATTGATAAGTTAAAGGATGACTGCACATATGATCATTTCCTCCTTCAATAGTCATATCATTATCATTTTCCATCATTACTTTTTATAATTCATAATCCCTTATAAGAACAATATTTTCAATATCATTATGGACTAAAAATTCAATGTATTATCTATTTTGGGATTCAATGTCATAATTCAATTATTCAACTTTATCACTCACATTATATAAGTCTCTTTGTTTCATGTTCACAATTACACTCCTCCCTTCATCTACTGTATATTCTAGATAATATATCTTTTTTTTTCTTAAGATAAAAAAATATATATATATATATATCATGATCTTCATATTCACTAATACCCATCAAGCGAGAGAGGTTTTTCATAGCCACAAATATCAATCAAATGAGAGAAGTTCATGGAAGTAAATTGTATGAAAACATTATTAATACCCCAGGTAATGATGAACCACTTTCATTTGAATAAAACAACTAAAAATTAACCATGGTAGTTTAATTTGATAATATTAATTATCATTATAAAATATTCTAAATCAGTAACTAAAAAATAAACCATAATTATATGTTTTAAACCTTCTTCTCGATTGAATTTACAAAATTAGTTCAATGCACATTGTAGCTGTATAATTTCTTTGACCGATTAAGAGAACCCCTAGCCAAAATATTTATATCATATTATATTTAAAATTGAATATTTATATTCATGATTTATAAAAATTAATATAAATTATTACATCTATTAAATATATCTGTCAACTTATTATATATATTATTTTATATATTTATAAACTTACACGACATGAAAACCATTTTATATGCTATAAATTAAGAGAATTTTTTATACCCATCTCATTCCACATCTAATTTCCATATAATATCTTTTTATTTGATAATTTATTCAATTAATGGATATAAATGTTCACTATTTTATAGCACATATTTATATATTTTTTAGTTTCAAATGTGTATTAATCGAAGTCCTCCCAACTGGTTGGAAAATAGTAAGAAATATTATTGATTTCTTAATGGGATGAGATTCAGTTACATATCATCAATATGAACAAATTGATTGAATATTAACTCAATATCATCCAGGTACCTATAATAAAATTCAAGACACTTATTAAATATATAACCTTTGTAAATAAAGTATTATTTTTGGGATTTATTTTTCATATATAATTTCAAATGACCAAGTTATCTATAAAAATGAATGAAACACAATTAAATATATATGTAATGAATTGTAAAGAATGGTTTAATTAAGAATAAAAACATATAAATAAAGTATCTCTACATTGGATACATCCATTGATAATGTATGGGTCCTATTAATTTAGTTTCCATTACCTAACAGATAGAAAAATTCATCCTAACAATAAAAATTTATGGGTATGAAAGGTCATATCCATTAGAAAAATTTCTTGTGAAATTATGTCCTAGAGCTTACCAAGATCAATTTTAAAAAGATCCTTCTCAAAATTTTTCCAAAATATTGTGAAAAACTATATTACAACTTTATTTACTGATTTATGTAACAATATATTCAATTTCAATGGTAGTAACTTCTCTAAAAAAGAAGTTAATCAATAATTTTGAATCCATGTAAACTAATATGATTTAAGTCATCACATATTAAAATGTTACTAGAATAGTCATTAAGTACTTTCATATTCATTAATATTCTAAGGAATATATATTTCTCATTAATTTTTATTATAAAATTTAATACAGTGTACTTTACAATTTCATATGGACACAAATTATACTTTATATTCATTAATTTTAAGTCCTTCCTAGCATTAAGAAAGTCCTTAGTTTTCCCAATCTCACTAATCAATGTGAAGAATAAAGTTGTAATATAAATTCTTCTCAATGTTCAGAACATTAAGATTATGACATAAAAAATAAAATCCCAAAATAAGAGGTCAAAAAATATAATGTTTTCTTATTCTTTTTTTGAAGTGATAATAAGTGAGGTGTTATCAGGGTGTTCATGGTGGTGTCACTACAAATGGATCTAGGCTTGGGAAATTTCTACTTTTAGGAATTTAACACTTTTTTTCTCCATTCCATGATATTAGGTCCATGCGACCTCCTATTCATCTCTTATGGGTAACATGCATCATGTCAGCGGTCAAGTGAATATCTCAACGCATCATGATGGCAAGGTAGTGACTTTTCATGGTGGTGAACTCGTTTTGAGGGATATGCACAATGATGTTCATCATCCATCCTCCCATACCCATGGATTTAGATAGAGGGGTTCCCTTCTTTGATATTTTATTCACTTATAACTAGTATAAAGATTCAGAGTATCAGGTAGGTGATGCAAGTTAGGGGACACACATTCTTCACCGGTGGAAAGATCAAAAGAGAAATGGGTGTGCTAGCACCCATTATCAGACCCTCATCTCATTCTACAGTTTGAGGGGGCCACCCCCATTGCATCATTATTGTATGATGCAACATTTTTAGTAGGGGAAATTCATTTATAATGCCAGGTTCATAGTGAGATATCTATTGGAAGGGGGAGACATACTGTTTTGCTGTTGAGAATACAAGTTTCTGACTTCTCACTTTGGGCCTTTGGGTTATGTTTTGGCCTTCAGGTTTCTAGGTCTTCAAGACATGTTATCTAACTCTTAGGACCACTAATCCTATAGGTAATTATTGGGTTTCTTATCAACCTAATTAGAATATAATTTTCTTCTCTTGATGAAAGGGGTGTCAGATACAACCAGTTTAAAAAAAAAGACATTTCCCATTTTCATTCAGATGATGAGCCTTCTATTACTAAAAATTCAGGTTGCTAGGTTTTTTACCACAATTTAAAAAACTATGCTAGAAAATCGTCTATTTTTATGGTTCCAAGAACCATCTTGATTATTTTCCATGTTACTATAGTTTATTAGAACTATCGCAATAGTGGGAATATTTTCATTCTTTACAAAAACTATGGCAATAGGGAAACATATGACCCATGTTTCTATGTTTTTGGGAACTGCACTAATATATCATGCATTCAATATTTTTTTAATATATATAATAATTAATTTTTTTAATATTTAATAATAAGTAAATAAAATAATATTAATAAACAAAAAACTCACCTTCATTGAGTGTTTTGGTCACATATATCATTTCTGAAGGTTGGGGGTTCAAAACCTTATACAATATTTTTTAATTACAAACCTATTATCATAGTATAAAACTATAGAAATAGCATTTAAAATCATGTATATATCCTTCTACTACCATGATTTATAAACCATGGAAATGGGGGGAAAAAAATAAACCCTTAGTTGCATGATTTGAATACAATGACATTAGAAACATATTTCCATTATTTGTATTAAAAAATGGTAATATGCCTACTATCATATAAGATACTATGATAACCATGAAAACTACTAAAATATACTACTACCACAATTCTGGATAATATTTTCATGGTTTTAACTTGTAACTTTAGTGGTGGTCTACGATCAACGAGTCCATTGAATTTTTAACTATTAAACTGAAATATATGAGATGCATAGAGAAATCAATGATGACACAAGGAACACCATTTTCTATTATAAGGTGGTCATTTAGGCTAAAAATAAAATTTTCAAAATGGATAATCCAAACTAATATGAGTGTTCCAACAATATAAGTTCATAAGTCTAAGGAAGTCACTATTAGACTACCTTAAACTATCATGAATTTTTAACATTTTCATGCATCATATGATTCAATATCATTGTCCCATATCCTCTATAATTAATTAATTAGAGGATGAAATTATTCTTTAATATAATTTCTATGTACTTTTTCAAGGAATAAACACTGAAATGATGAATTTTTTTGCATGTGCATCCATGTAGGTATATTTTAAGGGATAAAAACAAACAAATAAAAGTTATTGTTGGGGTGGAATAGGTCTGATATAAGTTAAAGGTTCTCAGAATAGAAAACCTTCTTATTAGGCATGAATAACAAGTATTTTTTTCATAATCAATGATTAATCTAATATATACATGACAAATAATATCATATACAACATAATTAAATTAAAGACTACTTAACTTGTTAAAGATAAAACCAGAATGAAAGATCATAAAAAATAATTTATAATTAATTTATAGATAGATTTAGAATTACATTATCTTGTAATTATTTCTTCATTTTTTATTTGGTTGACTGCTCTCATCATATCATTGTTGTGTCGTAGGATCCAATAGAAAAATTCCTCTAGTGGTGATCCATACATGTCATGGAATGTCATCACAGAATTTTATGGTGCCAGTGTAGTTTATTTTGATCATTTTCATTATTCATCATTGATCAAGGGAGGACTCTATTTCTGGACAGATGATTCTTAAGTATCTCTCAAAGTCTTGAGAAGTTGGAGGATTATTGACACTCTTTTTCTTGGGTTCATTCTCAATAGGATCTTCTCTAGGGATTGAGATAAGTTTCTCTAGGTTTTTTCACACAATAAGAGACTAACCCTAGAATATTATATAATTGGGTATTTATAAAGATAATCCAGAGTTGGTAATTTCATATATGCCTTTATTTAATCCCTTATTCATTAGTGAAACTCGTGTATAATAATAATGTAAATATTATTATTATTAATATTTTAACATAATAAACACCTGTGGATAAATAAATATGATTTTTAAGTAAACAAATTATTATTTATTTAAATGATATTTAATATATCATTTTCATCTAGAACATTAAACTTAGTATATAGATATCCTCAATATTTATCGATCCTTCAATGATGACTATTTATTTAATAAATAAATATCACTAGATTATTTTCTAATAAATATAATAAATATTTTATTCATTAAATCTTGTGAATAATTATTTATTATTATTTAATTAGTATATTTATTCTTCCAAATAACTCATCACTAAATCTTGGTGGTCAACCAATATTTAATAATTGTTAAAACACAAATCATGAATTATGTTTATTCTAACTTTTTAAATTCAAATATAACATTGCTGAGATTCTAAATATATTTAGTGTGTGTCCCTCTAGGCCCCTTTCTCATTGGCATTAGGAAGAGATACCTAAAGTACAAGGATAGAATCTAGAATCATATAAAATAACCCATAGATAAAAGAGTTAATTTCATAATGACATACAATCTCAGATGAGTTCTAACTATGTAATATAATCTCTTTATCATGATACCTCTAATCATGCGAGTTTCGTGTTGATCCCATCAACCTATGTGCTCAATATCTCTTTCTTTGATTTCCATAATTAAACCCTTCCATAGAGAACCAAGGCCATGGATTTATTTAGTTTTTTCTATTTCCATAAAATGGTTTGAGATATCTACTTCCATTAAATAATGGAAGGAACAAATATGTTCTCATGTTATCCATTAATGTAATATCACTTGTGACACACCTAATGTATCCTACTTCACCACAAACATATGTCCTCTTAGTTTTTATCAATATATAAAAGTTCATAGCTAATAATATTCATTAATAATGATATTAATGTTTATTGATCTATACACACATCCACAAATAGGAACATCTAATGATACATGTAAATGTGTATTTCCTACCGGAGGGATGAGTTCTCATAATCTTCTATAATAGAAATTACCAAGATAATACACCATGAGTAAGTGTCAAAAATTCCTATGAGTCACCACCTCTGATAGACTATATCATTTGTGTCCCATAAAATTATTTCATCCATATATAGAATATATATTAAATAATATTTTCACTATACTTATTAGTCCTCGTCATAGTGGGGGACTACTATGACCTTGTAGTGTGGAAGTTTCTCTAAGTAAATTATCACATATAATGTCACATATAATAACAATAATGATGTGGTATATAGAGACTCAATTTTTACATACATTAATATTACATAAATTTTGTGAAATACTAAAAAAACATTTTACAAATGAAATCTCATAGACCATATTAGTTTATTTCCTTTGGAAATAAGGAAAAATTAACACTAGAACATAAGAGAGCTACATTTTCTCCCACTAGGTTGTCCAAGACTAGAACCCTTATTATTCATATCATACATGAAATATATCTTCATAATCTGTGGAAGTAAACATAAAAGGCATGATATTAGATGGTCCGTAAGGGTAAACAAGGGAGACATGTTTCACAAAAAAGAACATAGGGGTATGAGAACATGATCATAACATTATAAGATCATACCCTGCATATCAATGATTATAAACATGAGTTATGGGATAAAGATTAGTAGTTCATAATACATGAATCATAAGGAAATAAAAATCAGGAGCCATGAAATTGTAACTAATGGATAAGACATTCAATTTGTGACATGTATATAAGAATATAAAATATTATGTCAAGGCTACTAACCAAGACCTTTATAACATGTTAGGCTTGGACTATAACCTATGTACCTACTTCAGGCCTGGGCTAACAACCTGTGTAACCTCTTACTTTTAGGCTTGGGATATAACCCATGTACCTTATTATTTTCAGTCTTGGGTTACAACCCATGTACCATCATGTTTTTAGGCTTGGGATATAACCCATGTACCTTATTGTTTTTATTCTTGGGAAATAACCCATGTACCTTCATGTTTTTTGGATTGGGATATAACCCATGTACCTTCTTGTTTTCAAGCTTGGGCTACAACTCATGCACCTTCTTGTTTTTTGGATTCAGCTACAACCCACGTACCTTCTTATTTTCGGCCTTGGGATAAAACCCATATACCCTTTGAGATCATATACAACTTATCATTACCCAATGCATTGTAGGGATATATAGGTCCCTCTTATATCATAATAAAATCATTCAAAAAAGTTCCAAAAGATAATAAAACATTCATCATATCATTACCCATAAAAATAGATTGGTTTTATAAACATAAAATCATAATACATGAAATTAAATGAGTTTCATTAACATTTCATCACATAATAACCTATTAAAATAAATAGGCTTCATAACCACTTCTTGAAAGAAAAACCCGTGAAACAAAAAGCGAGTTTCAGAAGCATAAAACTCATGAAAGTGAGATTGGTGTCTTAACCATCATTCCATAAAAACATAAAATATTCATGAAACACTATGAATGGAACCTTTGGATAATTTCCTAGAATTTAATGAGTAACATCAATGGATTTAATCATAGATGGAAAATAAATCAAAAAGATATTTTGAAAAAATATCTTGAGGTAAATATCCTTTCTTCTTTGAAAAATAATATTTAAAAAATAAAACCATTTGAAAACAATTTTCCTTAAAAAATGTAAAATAATCCTTAAAACCTTTTGAAACCCATTTCCTTAGAAATATATTTAAAAAAATCCTTAAAAATTAACCTTTTAAATATGAAAAGAAATCTTCAAAGATTTGATGACGGGTAAATCTGTGTATGTCATGTGAGGAAAAAAGAACATTCGTTTTTCATGGTAAAAATGTTATAAAAATTACACATTCATAAAGAAACAATAATATTTCTTTGAAAACATTGGTAAAATAAAAAAAGGTATAATATTCTTGGAAATCTTTTTTAGAAGACATTTTTTTAGGAACATAGATTTTCGACCAAAGAGAGGGTAAAGTCGAGATTTCTTAAAAACACTTTATTAACTATATTATGTACAAAATAGTTAAAATTCATACCAATAAATGAATATATCATGAATAAACATAGGATAAAAAAATTCTGGAGTGTTCTTAAGATATGGATCATAATATTTCATCAAAGTAAGCATAAACATAAACAATATCAAAAATTGATGAGATGGTTTCAATGAAATCTTACCACTTAGTAACGTTAGATCATACTCCATATTTAAGAAAATGAAATTAAATGAATCCTAAAATATCATGAAAATAATAATATTCATGATATAACATTTTAATGTAATTATATACATCTCGTGGAAAAAAAATATGGTGAATAACATGGCATGTGACTCAAGGAAGGAAAATTGTGACAAAATTACAATACCGATTTGGTAACTTTTGAAACATAATACCCATGAAATAAATATAATAAAATTTATATATAATACCCATAAATTTAATTATAATAATCATATAATACATCCATGTTCATTATACACTCCACATAAAAGGAATGTGTGGTGAGTAAAGCGTGTATCTCATGGAAATAAAAAGTGATGAAATTATTTTACCTTCAATCTTGACTCTCATCATACTCATTAAAAACACCTGTATAATAAATATAATTTTATTATAAATATTTTAAATAACCATATTGTTATATATAACACCACATTTGGTTTTATGATGACTTTATATTACTCTCTTGTTAATAATCATATGTTATGGTTTCACTTCGGGTAATATCTCTTTTGTTCTTCGCATGTGTCTTAATCCTCTATATCTTTGTTCTTTACTCATATATCATGATTCTAGAATATAAATAATGATATAAAGATCATTTATAAATATTATATGTGTATTATAATAATATATATAATATATAAGTATGAAATGGAATACCCCGTTCATGGATATGGTAAGTTGTACGTATGCATGAATGTTGTTTCCATTTTTATTATCGTATTGAAAGAAAGAAGGTGAATGACATATGTGTTTATATATATATATATATATCATTATTTAAGTAACATAATTATATAATATATATCATATAATTTCACTAAACCCATCCTTAATACATTCCATGTAGTGTGTGAACGAA
Organism: Viscum album; assembly: GCA_963277665.1. Classification (NCBI taxonomy): domain Eukaryota; kingdom Viridiplantae; phylum Streptophyta; class Magnoliopsida; order Santalales; family Viscaceae; genus Viscum; species Viscum album. The sequence goes on along the minus strand of OY728131.1, from coordinate 634,201,257 downwards.
TCACATCACTTTGAGGGGGCGATATTCCACACTTCCTCAAATGAAATTATAGTATTTACACCAAATGAAAATTAAACAGATATGTTTTCTAAAAGTATTACAGAAGATTAAAGACATAATAAATATAATATAACACATATATAAATATATTTTCCATAATAATATCCACCAAGAGAGGTAATAAAGGAAAAATGAACAATCCTCATTTAGTGAGGCGGTAGTTCACGGTACACATAAATAGTATGTTTGTTACCCGTTAGATGGAAGTGTGGTTAAGTATAGGTAGAACCTTTATAACCAAAATATCCTAGTATATTTAAGATACTGGTGTTGTTATAAAATCATGGGATAAAGATAGTGGAGGGGGTGGAGAATGAAAATAAAATAAAGAAGCTTGAGAGAAGACGTTACCTCTTAATTGAGTAACTCTTTTTGGTTTGTTCCAAAAATGATTCCTTGGATTGATTTATGTCACGACCCATCCTCAGGGCCCATGCCGTGACTACCCCAAGCCCTCCTTCCATAGAACATGGGTTGGTGACTATCACCAAAGGCGTAAATCCCATTAAAAGGGAAGGCATTGCCTTTTTTATAAAGTAAACAAAAACAAAACAGAGTACGCAAGTGAAGTAAGCACTATGTAAAACTGGGTACAAGGTAAGTGCTAAAAAGTAAATGGGCCAATATATAAACCCAACTGAAAGTACAATACAACTGAAAGGAAAGTACAATAGCAGTAAGTAAAATGGTAGCACCGAGTCGTCCTCCAGAAATCCCACCTGAAGGGTGGGTATAGATAGTCTCCTCTGCTCCTCGGGTCCGGCCGTCCGCTCTGTGTACGTCCCGCCAGGTGGTCCACCTCCGGGTACCGTCAAGCTCCACAAGCCTCCACCTCGATCAGTGTTGTGTGTCGTCTGCATCCAACACAACGTAGTGTGGGCATAGACTATGCAGGGGTGAGTAAACGATACTCAGTAGGGACCCTGAGACCCCCGAAGGTCTCTCAGAATCCACGAAGGATAAACCAAAGGAAAGATACAATCACGAAGTATAAAATGACTCTACTTAGGTATATGCCCATACATATACCTAAGTCATCAGTTACAGTTCATCTTCAACTCTCGAGCCCAAGCACAACCCAGTCCACACAGGAAAACAAGTCAATCACATCGATGATAATGATTGAAAATCAAGAATCAGCTCACACAAAAAATCAAGACTCAGCTCACACAGGTATACATCTTTCGTATGGCAATAGAGATGATCAGATGTAGTCACTGATTCATCTAAGCTATCAGACCCACACAGGATACAAGACCAGCTAAGATGTCAGACCCACACAGGATACAAGACCAGCTACTCTGCCGGACCCACACAGGATACAAGTACATAGGTCAATACTGCCAGAACCACATAGGATACAAGAAAAGTAGTCATCGCTGTCAAACCCACGGAGGATTCCAGTACAGTAGTCGATCCAGTCGCAGCCAGCTCTAGGGTTCCCACACACAGGATGCTCGATTCCGGGAGGGTCCTCTCCTCGAGCGAAAGATTCGATACATCAACTGTCATGAAGTCAAGAGTTGATGTATCCCAAAGTTCCGTCTCGTCAAAAGAAACCCAACGCGACAGAGGCTGCGTCAATCGGACGCCCGGTCTGAGAGTTGTTGGTTTTTTCTTCCCAGGGGCCCGGTTGGTTTTTAAGCTAAAACCAACCCTACCGTACTCCAGCTGCATCCAAACCTCAATAGGAGTAGTCCAAAAGTATCGTCTCATCCATAGGAATTCAACGCAGTTGACGGCATGTCAAACGGATGTTCGGTCCTTAAGTTATAAGCGTTTCCGCTCCAAGGGCCCGGTTGGTTTCGGGTTCGAACCAACCCGGATGTACACAAACTTTGCCGAAACCTCGAGTGTAATATACCGAAATGACCGTCTCGATCCAAGGATTCCTACGCAACTAACGGTGCATCTATTGAAGGTCTGTAGCTCTAGGTGTGGGCAAAAGACCGAAAACGGTCTGAAGTGGGGGGTTTGGGCCCAGCCCGACCCAGCCCAAACCCCCCTGGGTTGGCCCGAACCGGCCGACCAGCAATCCGAGCGGGAGGTGCGACCCCCGATTTCCATAGACGCGGCGCTAGGGTGGTGCCGCTGGCTCCCCTGGATCCAGCGCGGCCGCGGGATCCCGCCCTCGCCGCCGCGGTTCAGCCGTGCTGGGCTTCTGCCGGTGGTGCGCCGGGGCGCCGTCGTCTCCGGTGACCCGCGCCACCGGGGGCTTCCACGGGCCGCCAGAGTCATTCCGGTGGTCTGATTTTACTCCGGTCTGTGCCTGCAGTCGTCTCGGGACCTGTACATCACTACGAAGGCCTCCAATCTCCATTGTGGTCCCGCTTCGTTGTCACCAAATATTCCGCGCATCAATAACAAAATAGCAGTGGGTTCGGACTAGTTCGTTAGTCCGTACCCACCGCGTTAGTGGTTCAAAACATCACCCAAAAATTACATGCCATACCGAGGGTATAGATCACATAATGAAATATACAAATTCCCCTACCTGAATAATTGAAGACGAACGTTGGCGTCGCGGTAGACGGCGTCATGGTAGACGGCGTCGCGGTAGACGACGTCACGGTAGACAACGTTATGGGGAAAGGGTTTGTAGCATCGTCTGAGTGCGCTGAGGGGGAAGCGGCATCTCCTCTCTTGTCACGGAGAAGAGGATTGGTGGCACGTCATTGTTCTTCGAGGAATCTGCGTTCTTCGTCATTCTTCGTCAGAGGCCAGCATTCTTCCAAAACCTCAAGAGTTCTCTTGATCTTCCTCGCACAACAAAATCTCTCCCCCTTAATAAAATAATAGCCTCCTCCTATTATTTTATTACACATGCAAATAAACTCTCCCAAAATTAAATCACCACATTAAATAAAACGTGTTGACAATCAATTAAGAAAGAGAGAGGGAAGGTCCCCATTTATTTAACATGTTGGTAATTAAATAAAAACGGGGGGAAAGAGGAAGGATCCTCATTAAATTATGGGTTTACAATAATTAATGGAGTGAGGTGGAGAAATTGTCATTTAATGGGGGGATTTCCAATATAATGAGGGGAGTTTAATGAGTTTAGAGGAAATTAAATAGTTTCGGCTCGTTTGGGCCCCACCTCTCTAACATCTACACCTGGGTAGTTAGGTGGCTGTGGGCCCCACCCTTAACTACCCATGGGAGGGTATAATCTCCTTATAAAGTAATAATTGTTCCAACAATTTTGATTTACTTCTTAAATAAACCCCTAATAATTAACTTCTCCTCCATTGAGAACACAAGTACGGTAAGGATCACATTAAGCAATTACCAGCATTGCGAGTTCATCGGTACCCTCAGATTTTAATTCTGAGCACCGATTCAAAAGATAGAAAAACTCACTCATTCGTTTACCGAACATACCAGAGCTAAAATTCAGAAATTGATTCCAGGCACACCGGGCCTCGGAATCAAGTGCGATCAGAAGCCACATACTCATAAAATTCCAAGCATTTTTAAAAAAATCCTTAAAATTTTCTGGGTCTTTACAATTTATGCAAAAGGCGAGGATTCTAGAAGAGAGTATTTTTAGTAAGTTTATTGAACATATTTTGTCTGAAACTAAGTGGTTTGAGATGTGTTAAGAATAAGGATAGGTGGTGTCCTTTATATGAAAGGGAAAGGAAACAATTGGCATTTTTGAAAACAAGGCAGGTGTACCCACATTTTAACATAACAAAAGTCATAAAAAACCTACCAAAATAAATAATGTAAGGATAATGGATGAATAATTTCCATTAAAAGGGTTTTTTACATGTTTATAGATCATTTTGTGTCTTAAATTTATGTTTTAGTACTTTTTTAACCTAATTTTTCTCTTAATCATTGTAATGAATTTTAACCACTTCCACAAATAATTTTCCTAAAAAAATTTGAACTTATTTGACATTATAAATTATTATGATTAAAAATATGGAATCCATTTTTCCAAATTATAATCACAAAATTAAAATACATTAATTTAAATTTAATCCTGCTAGTGGGACGACACTGTAGGTTTTTAAAAAACTGATCAAAAGTTTGCTAAGGTTTTTATATCCAATTTAAATTTGAAATTTGTTAAAATAAACTAAATTGGATTAATTGAAAAAATTATAATCTAATTAAACTTTTATACTAATTTAAAATATAATTTAAACTTGTAAACAAATTCGATGAAAAATAGTTTTAAATTAAATTTCAGTATTTTTAACTATTCATTAAAAAATGAAATCTTGTAAAAAAAATACCAAAAAATTATCCTAACATAATTTTTATATTTCTATTTAAAATATAAAGTTTATTTTGACATATTAAATGTATAAAAGTTCCAAAATTATGATTTAAAAAGGGTTTTCCATTAAAATGTGGTAAAAGTACCATTATAAAAATACAGGTTTTTAAGCATAAAATTTGGATTGTTCTTATCTTATATGTATCAAATATATTGGATTATTATCAAAAATATTTTTTAAAATATATAACATATTAATTTAATTAATATTTTTTACTGTTATTAATTAATTTAACTTATTAATATAAATCTTCTTTTTCACATAAAAATAGACTTTTATAAAACCAGTCCCTTTTTATTCATTTGGTTTCTATATTCCTTTATAATTAATTGATAACCAATGAATTAAACTATATATATTAATAAGTTATTTAATCATATTATCTTCAATTTAATGGACTTGTTATATCCTATTAAATAATAATAATTTAATAATGAGTTATTTTTTAGTAACACTCGGTCTTTCATGTTATGCAAGCCATCGGGGAAAGTCAGTATTGTGTGTAATGTAAGCTAACCTAGGTGTTCCATGTAGATAAAGATAAAATTTATTTTGTGTGTATTTCATGATTAATATGGAGTTCCATATAACTCAATCCAAACATAGCACTTTAACATTAAATAATCTATTTTAGGTGTTGTGTGAAATGAAAAATATCAAAAATTTCAAAAAAAAAAATAATTTACAAAATCTCAGGTAGTAATATTATACCCCCCTTAAAATGAATTTATCCCTTGAAATTCATCATGGTTATCGAAGATTTAATACTTTAAAGTTTCATTCATTTAAACCCACATCATAAAAATGAATACTAAAACTTACCTTAAAAAGGGAAAGTTGGAACCATAACAATTTCCCAATGTAACATATAACTAGGTTTCCATATAGGAGAACATAGGTTGGGAGTGATGATTTGACATAGAGGTAAAGCATTGATATTTATAGGGAGTGATTGAGGTCATCAATAAGAAACAAATGAATTATCAAAGAAAATTTTAGGGCCTCAAAGTCATAAATTTGTGATGATTTAAAAGGCCATCGGTTTAATAAAATTAGGTATTAGGATAACAAATTTTCTTTTGATTGTTATCATAGTGTTGAGTAATTATTTTATTGACTAAGAATATATGGAAATATACTTACATTATATATTTCTATAAACAAAATTTCATTCTTTATTTGTACTTTTACAAATTTCTAATTTATCAATTACTTCAAGTAATAGACCCTTAGAAATTAACATTGATGCCCAAAGTGCTAAAATAAACTTTAAGCAGATCTTAAGGCCCATAAAATATTGAAAAGTATAACTATTTATCTATAACTATTCTTAAAAATAAATATGGTTAATACATTAATCTCTAAACATAAAAATTAACACTATTTTTTCATTATAAATAATTATTCATCAAAAATAATTGTATGTTAACAAGGAAATCACATAGTACAGTGGTAGAGGTGAAACCCTTATCATTCTTCAGTCATGGGTTCAAGACCTATGGACTTGCTGGACATGGTTGGTTGTTAACTAAAATACATGATGTCCTTTTATAAAACCACACTCATATAATTCTCAAAATATTATGTACATCCTTGAAATAAGGTTAATCAATAAATAGCCTTTTAACTAAGGTTTTTAATAAAACCTTAATACATAAATACTTCACCTAATATTTAACTTAATATTTTCATGAATGGTTAACCTTATAACCCTTATGAAAGATGAAAATCGAAAATAGTAGAATGAAGGACATGAAATTATATTAAATTTAATTTCCCATGTGTCATCACATACCAAACATGTGAATAAATTCATTATATATTCTCTTGAAAACATATTCATAATCTGAATTTCCATAAATCCTTTTTGAAAACATACATGCTTCCAAAAGATAATTCACCCTTTATTCCTTAGAAAGGATCTTATCTTAAAAAAACATTTCTATTGGAATCTTGGTTTTATCCTTGTAGATATAGAAAATAAATATGATTTTATTAATCCAAAATTCATTTATAGAAAAATAATCAATTCTTAGATGCACAAAAAGTACCACTAAAAGATCAAAAAGATTTTCATAGATCTTATTTTTAAAAAAATCCCTAGAAAATTACCCACTATGGAGTTACCCAATTATCTTCATTCACTTCATCTATTGTTATTTCATATTATTTCCCTTTTTACATTTTATTCATAGTTTATTTGTCTTGATCACCATTATTAACCCTTGGATTTGGGAACTTTTTAGAAAAATGGCCAAAATCCTTGCAATTGAAACACCAAAGTGTGGGAGGTGCATCCTATGGATTTTTATAATTATTAAAAAATTATATAACGTTTTCCAATCACTTATTCATTCATCCACCAGATTTCCTTCCTTTTCACACTTAAAACATTTATTAATCCCATTAAGACAATTCCCGCCATACTTCTTTCCACACATAGACCACAATGAAAGGATAAACTTCTTATCTCCATGGTTTTTTATTGTCCTTTTAACTTTTTATTTCACTTCTTACTAAAACCATGAGATAGATACATAATACCAACTTCTATTTCAACTTTGATTGCACAATGCAAAACCTCTTCATAGATTCTAAAGTCTCTTATGTCCAAAACCCTTATAATACTTGGATTTAAGCCACTAAAGAACCTATCAACCTTACTTTATGGTTAGATGATAATTATAGAAGCTTACCTCACAAGTCATATAAAAATATCTTCATAGACACCATCATATTTATTGTAAAGATCCGAAAATTCCATATAATTTTTTTTTAATTATATGGAATTATTTCGAGACTGTGAAATTTAAAGGAAGTAGATTCTGAGGACCGGAGAGGCCGGAAATAATTTTTGAACTTTTTTTAAGGTATGTTCAGTAAACGTGTGAGTGGGATTTTTTATATTTTTAACCGGAGATCAGATTTAAAATATGAGGGCACCGTTGAATTCATAGTGTCAAGGTTCTCTTAGGCGAAGCTTAACTTAGAACAACAAGGGTCGGACAGAAAAGTTAAATTTTGAAATTTATGGAAATAAATAATAAAAGAACTCTTTGAGTTATTTTATTCTTTTCTTCAACAATTGAGAAATGGTTGGCAAAACTATAGTGTAATGATGAGCATTAAATGAGATTCAATTAATTACTTGTTTCTTTTGTTGTGTAAATGAAATTCTCATTTAATTAATGGTTCATTAATTAACCACATTAATGAACACAACATCAAGATCATTTTCCATTTCTTATTCAATCAGTTGGTGAACGAATTAATGACCACGGGGAAAACCTCAGACATAACGCCGATGACATCTCCCTCCAATGGAGAAAGGAATATGAGCACCGATTGTTGGAGTATTTGATCTATAGATCCATGGGTGATGATGAGCACCAACAAACGTGGAACATCTACGAACGCGGATCTTCTCCTTCGTTTGTAGCACCAAATCCAAGTAGCGGATTTATTTTCTTTAAGTGTTTATTGATTCATCTTATATCATTCTGGAAAAATATATTGTATGCAGATCAACCCACTAACGGGTTGATCAGCAACTCGTTCGATCTTGAGGGAGGTTGTCGTGGGGTTTTGATTTGGGGTTATTCTTAATCTATGTGATGATTGTTTTCTTTCTTATAATAAAATGATAATATGGAGGTTATGGGCCAATCCAAACAAGGCTCGAACCCTCTACCAATCTTGTATGATGTGCGTTCTTCATGGGTGATTGAGAAACATGACGGCAAGGAAATTTTGTGGGATTTGCAGTGAAGGTGGTGACCCGTGAGGCCCGTTGGAACAGACGGGATGGAAAATGGACTATCAGAGCAAATCTTGTGGCCTGTGGAAGGTGTCTCCAGGGACCAGCAGCGTCATCCGGCCCACGCCAGTCATTTGGAGGAGACGGAGCTCACTGGCGCTGTGGTGGCAGGAGGCGGATCTCACTGGCGTCGCGGCGGTAGGAGGCAGACAGTTCTCATCGGATGTGCTAGAAGATAGTTTCATGCCATGGCAGTAAGGTGTCGTGAACGGATGGCTGCTGTACCCATCGGTGCCATGTGTAAGGTAATCGGCTTCTCGGAACCTCGACAGGTGCGCGAACGACCATCTCTGCCAGCCATTACACAAAGGTGGGGCGACACCAGCTAGCATCGCCGACTGGACAGACCAGACGCCACATGTCCGTTCCCACACAACCATCCCACACCACATGGCCCAAATACTTCAGGTGGGCTATGCCCCACCAGGCGGGAAGGGACACCTATGAGCCTGACCCACCGGCTGGTCCATACCCTCACCGGACGTGACTGGCCTCGTTTCACTAAAACAAGTATAACTCAGAGACTGAGTATCAGATTGATGCGTCGTCTGCTTCACAAGGACCCTTGTGATGGGGCAAGACATTTCGGATACTCCACTTGAGTTTTGGAAGAAGATGGAGTATAACCAGGTTGGATCAGACTCGAATCCAATTTATCCATATTTAACTTTTTGCCTATATCTTACAAATTGGGCGTCTGATTGATGCGTCGTCTATCGCAATGAAAAAATTACTACAAGATGGTCCATTGGGTTACTTCTAAGTGGGACTCTATGGAGGTTGAGATACGACTGGTGGGTTGAGGAGCATATCCTCTAGAAGTCAATCATGCTAAGTGAGAGAATCTAGTGGCTGGCTATGACATGATGAAGGAATAATGATCCTCAGTGGTTCAGCACCTAGCGATCCTCTATGGGTCATCACTTAGGGATCCTCTATGGGTCAGCACATAGAGATCCTCCATAGGTCAGCATATAGCAATGCTCTATGGTTTAACACCTAGTGATCCTCCATGGGTCTGCACCTAGTGATCCTTCGTGGGTCAGCACCTAGTTATACTCTGTGGGTGAGCACCTAGTGATCATTTGTAGGTCAGAACCTAGGGATCCTTTGTGGGTCAGCACCTATAAACCTTTTTCGGACCAGCAGCAAAGCCTCTTGACATAATATGATTATATAGCTTTATGAATAATCATCTTTATTTCTGTTCTTTAAGTTTTACTCCTGGTGTGAGTTGCGTCTTTTACTTTTTGCTATGTGTTTGAGATATTTCTTGGTGGTATTACCTCTTTGGTATTTTCTTTGTGGTGTTTTCCTTTATGTATTAATGAGAGACCTTCGGTGGTCTTGGGGTCCGTACTAAGTATTGTTATACTCACCCCTGCATGGGCTTCACTTGCACTTATTGTGTCTTGTGCAGATTATGGAAAACTTTGATTGGGACATTAGGGAGCCAGAACTAGATGGTTCTTAGAGGTGGATCGATAGACACGGTGTGCTGTAGTGACATCTGACAGAGAGTAGTACCTACCCTTCAGGTAGGATCCTCGATAGGTAACCTTCAGAGCTAGTTTTTCATTTTTTTTGTACTTCCTTTTAGTTGGTCTTGTATTTTGGCCCCTTTAGTTTGAGTTTGCACACTTTACTCTCAGTAGTGATACTTTGTGGTGGTGGTACTACTTTCTTTCTTTGTGGTTTGTTTTGTTCAGTATACCCTGTCTGTGTGTGTACAGGTTTAAAGGTAATTCCTTCCCTTTTTGATCTATGCCTTTTTGGTGCTAGTCACCAACCCATAGCTTATGAAAGTTGGGATTTAGGTAGTCATGGAACAGGCCCTTGGGGACGGGTCATGACCAAGTGATATCAAAGTTCGTTTGGTTCTACCCGAAGAAATAAGAGTCTGCAAAAATTTTCAATAGAGAAATAGTGTTTAGTGTCTTGAGTTTGGATTTTAGTTTAGGGAGTTCAGTGTTGGTGTGGCAGTCGATGTATCTGTACACCAAGACCTTGAGTTATGTTTTCCGACTTGGTACACGATAAAAGTGGTTGCGTGTGTTTTGGAAATGTTTCTTTGTTTTTCTCTTGATCACTTTTCAGTCAGCTCACCAGGTATAAACTTTTTATCGTGGTACAAATTTTTCTCTACAGGATGCCTCCACATAGACAGCCAGCCAAAATTCTAGTGAGAGATCATGACGAGAGCCCACCGAGTGATGAGGCATCAGTACAGGGACCTCTTATAGTGATAGCACCTTCAGCTGGTGCACCAGAAGCAGCACCACCCATAGGGAAGAAACTGCCACCAACCCCACCAGTGGATAGTGCATTCCGACTGAGCACATTGCATGAGTTCTAGAGATAGAGGCCCCTGATATTTCAAGGTGAGATAGATCTACAGTTAGATGAGGACTGTTTGGAGGCTCTGGCGTGAGTTTTTCACTTAGTATAGAAACCAGCATATCAGATGGTGATCCTAGATGCTATCCTTTTTTAGGGAACATCAGAGTGATGGTGAAGATTGACTCTCCAAACACACGAGGAGATGATACTTTCCTGGTTGGACTTCAAGAGCCTCTTTAGGGAGGAGTTTGTACTAGAGACATTATGCTCTATGCGTATTCAGGAGTTGTTGCACTTACAGAAGGGTAGCCTAACAGTGGCCCAGTACTCATTGATATTTACTCACTTCTCCTGCTACCCCCCACCAACATGGTAAGGGACCCCTTATTTAGGGCCCAAACCTTTGAGTAGGGTCTATGACTGGAGATCAGATTGTCTATGATTTCGATCAACATTCTGACGTAGGCTAGAGTGCTAGAGTGATCTATACTGGTAGAGATACTCATAGCCAAGAAAGCACCAATGGTGAGATCCACCAATGGATAGTAGGTGGCCGATTCATATATAGCAGGAAGTAAGAAGAGTATGCAGAGGCCCGAAGTACGACTCTTGGATGCAGGGTCAGAGGTATGGAGCTCGCGAGGTAGAGGAGGTCATCAGAGGACTAGAGTTTGTTACTCTTGCGGTCGACAGGGGAACATGGCTCGCGACTGTCTGAATCCCTGTGAATATGACTAGTAGGTGATCAAGGGACTGCCAAGACAGTGAAAGAGGTACGAGTGAGGAGTTCTTTAGGGTATAAGATGTGGTAGAGGAGCAAGTTGTATAGTAGGTGGTGGTTGATGGTTTGAGGTACTACCGCCACCACCTCCATGTGGTCCACCCTGACCTCAGGGAGTAGGTGGACAGGTACAAGCTTAGATTTAGGAATTAGAGGCCTATGACCATGGATCTCTATAGATTATTTGAGGTACGATCTATGTCTACTCCAACCTAGTTTTAGTTTTAATATATATAGGTCCCAGTCACCCTTTCATTGCCACAACTCTCGTTTGGAGCTCAGATATTCTAGTGGAGTTTTTGTCTTGATCCTTATGATTAGAGACACTTATGGGAGGGGATTAGAAAATTACACATCTGTATCGACAGTGTGAGTATACTCTAGGAGGCAAGAGTTTCGGTTGGGATCTCCTAGTAGAAGCATCGAGGCCTTGTGATGTCATCTTGGGTATGGACTAGTTATCCAGAGTCCATGATTATATCGACTATTTTAGGTGCGAAGTGCGGTGTTTCCATGAGGATGGGACTAGGTTTTCCTTTACTGGTGAGAAGGGAACCTTTGCAGAATATGATGGACTTTCTCATAGGAGGGTGCAGCCGATCACTCCTCAGTTGTCTAGACTCACCCTCGGTGTAATAGATGAGAGGATTTTGAGCTATCCTGTAGTGGTGGACCAGTATGCAGGTGTCTTTCCTGAGGATGTTCTGAGACTACCTCCTCATAAAGAGGTAGACTTCTACATCGACCTGTACCATGGGATGGATCTGATATCTACACCATCATATCGGATGGATCCTTCTGAGATTTTTGAGTTGACAGTACAGTTGTAGAACTTTTAAAGTAAGGGGTTCGTAAGACCGAGTCTTTCTCCATAGTCATCCCCAGTGTTGTTTTCCAAGAAGGCATATGGGATCTTGAGAATTTGTGTGTAATTTTGGTGCCTGAATCATGTGACCATGAAAAATAACTATCCTCTACTAAGGATAGACGATCTCTTTGATTAGCTGAAGGGAGCTTCTTGGTTTTCAATGATAGACCTAAGATTAGGCTATCATCATCTTCGGGTGCAGGATGAGGATGCACAGAATACAACATTCAGATTTTGGTATGGCCACTATGAGTTCTTGGTGATACCTTTTAGCATGACAAATACCCCATTAGAGTTCATGAGACTCATGAATAGGATCTTCCAGCCTTCCCTCAATCGCTTCATGGTGATTTTCATTGATGACATCTTATTGTACTCGGTGCCATAGGAGGAGCACACCACACATCTATAAGTAGTTTTTTATAGACTTTGAGATCTCCAAATTTATGGTAAGATCTCGAAGTTATAGTTCTGGATACAGGGTGTCCACTTTCTGGGACACGTCATCTCAGAGGATGGAGTTGCGGTGGATACGGAAAAGATTGAGGCAGTGATTTCTTAGAATCCACCCAAGAGCGTGACTGAGGTGCGGAGATTCTTGGGGTTAGATGGATATGAATAGATATTTGTACCTGAATTTTCCAAATTATTAGAACCCTTTTTAGCTTTGAAATAGAATTTAAAACCCTTCGTATGTATTGAGAGGTTCCAGTAGAGTTTTTAGGAGCTGAGGAGGAGACTGGAAAGTACCCCCATCTTGAGGCTACCAGAAGAGGTTATTGGGTATGTAGTCTATTGCGACACATCAGAGACCAGACTGAGATGTTTCCTGATGTTGGAATGATCATTCATCACCTACAGATCATGACATATAAGGAAACATGATCAGATCTACGTGACCCATGACCTGGAGTTAGCAGTAGTGGTCTTTGAATTGAAGATGTGGTAGCATTACTTGATAGGTGAACGATTTACTGTCTTCTCCGATCACAAGAGTCTTAGTTATATCTTCTCATAGAAGGATCCAAACCTGAGACAGTTTTGATGTCTATATTTCCACTGGTTCTATTACTTTGAAATAGTATATACTCCTAGGAAGGGGAACATAGTGGCATATGCACTCAGTAGGAGGTCGGGTCTATAACTGCGGAGTGAGGTGACATAGTAGCTAGCTACATTGCAGATATACTTCATAGATAGTGATGGATAAGCATACCTCTAGTCTATGACTATTACTCCCCCACTCCTTCAGTGAGTTCAGGAGGCACAACTTAAGAACGTTGACTGTGAGGCTCGATGTGCTCAGATATCTTCAAATTTGGCTCCTAGTGGATTTTTGATAGGTGGGGAGCATGTAATCCATTTTAGAAGATGCACCATGGTACCAGTGACGTTATAGGAGGAGGTGTTGAGTTAGTTCTATGCATCACCTTTGGTGGAACATCATGGTGTGGAAAAGATGTACCAGGACCTTCAACATCAGTACCAGTGTCCAGGGATGAAGAAAGTAGTGGTAGAGTTCATTTCACAATGCTTCACTTGTAAGTAAGTGAAGGCTGGGCCTCATGTTCCAGTAGGCTTTGTACATCCACTAGAGGTACCAGAAAGGAAGTGGGATGGTATCTCCATGGACTTCATGACTAGGTTACCACGTATGTCCAGAGTCCATGACTATATCTAGGTGATCGTTGACCGACTCACCAAGTCAGCCCATTTTCTACCCATCTGAGAGCAGGGATTATTAAAGGGCTTGGGACACCTCTATGTTCAAGAGATAGTACGAATCCACGGGATACCATCAATGATCATTTCAGATCGTGATGATTTTTTTACATCCTGATTATGGAAGGGATTACAGGAGGCATTTGGGACTCAGCTATGCTTGAGCACCGCCTTTCTCCCTCAGAAAGATAGTTAGAAGGAGCGGACCATACAGACACTTGAGGACATGCTTAGTTCTTTAATCCTTAATTTTGACCATAGTTGGGACGACCACCTACCACTGGTGGAGATCACATACAACAACAGTTATCACTCCACCATCGGCATGGCACTATTTGAGGACTTGTACCAGTGACAATGAATATCACCTCAATACTAGACAGATCCAAGAGAGTCAGAACTTATGGGTCCAGAGTTGGTACGGGCTACCACTAAGAATGTTCAGATCATCCAGGAGTGGATGAAGACTGCACAGAGTAAGCAGAAGTCTTATTTTGATAGGATATAGAGACCCTTGGAGTTCGAGGGGGGAGACCATGTCTTCCTATGGGTCTCACCCATATGTGGATTGCATATATTTGGATGGGGCAGTAAGCTATCTTCGAGGTTCATTGGACCTTTCCAGATTCTTAGTAGAGTTGGTGAGGTGGCGTACCACCAAGATTTTCCCCCACAGATGCACCAATTGCATGATGTTTTCCACATGTCGCAACTGAGGAGATACGTGCATGACCCATTACACGTCATCGACTAAGGCGAGTTGGACATTGACGATGGGGTGACTTTTGTGGAGTTCTTGATGGAGATAGAGTATTGATAGGAGCAGATCCTTCTTGGATGGTTGATTCCTCTGGTTCAAGTTTGGTGGCAGCATTGGAACTTTCAGGAGAGAACATGGGAGTGGGAGGCTCAGATTCATTCTAAGTACCCCCATTTGTTTTATTATATTTTTTATGGATTTTGAGGACGTAAATACCTAAGGTGGAGAAAAATTAAAGACCCAAAAATTCTGTATAATTTTTTTAATTATATGGAATTATTTTGAGACTACTAAATTTGACGGCACGTGATTCCGAGGCCCAGAGAGCCCAAAACCTATTTTTGAACATTTTTTATGGTAAATCCAATAAACATGAAAGAAGGATTTTCTATCCTTGAACCAGAGCATGGATTGAAAATATGAGGGCATCGTTGAATTCGTATGACCGAGATTCACTTAGGTGAAGCTTAACTTCTACCAGCAAGGGTCGGACAGAAAAGTTGAAATTTGGACTTTTTAGAAAAATAAAATAAATAACTCTTTGAGTTATTTTTTTCTTTTCTTCAACTTTTGAGAGACATTTGGAAAACCCATACCGTAACTAAGAGAATTAAATGAGGGTCATTTAATGACTTTTTTCTTTTGTTGTGTAATCGCAACAGCCGTTTAATTAATGGTTCATTAATGAACCGCATTAATGAGCACAAAATCAAGATCATTTTCTTTTTATTATTCAATACATTGGTGAATGGATTAATTTCCATGAAGGAAACCTCTTATGTGACACTAAAGACATCTCCCTCCGATTAAGAATAGAGTACAAGCACTGATCATTGGATTATTCGATCCAAATATCGACGAGCGACGATGAGCACCAACAAACGTGGAATGTCTAAGAAAGTGGATATTCTCTTTTGTCTCCACCATTTAATAAAAGTAAGGGATTTATTTTATCTATGTTTTTAATGATTAATATTATCTAATTCTTTAAAAATACAATTAATGCGAATCAACCGACTAACGGGTTGATCTGTGAATCATTTGATCTTGCGGGAGGTTGTTGCGGGGTTTTGATTTGGGGTTATTCTTAATCTATGTGATGATTGTTATCTTCCCCATGATAAAATTATAAAGCGGAGGATGCGGGTTGATATGAACAAGGCATGGACCCTCCAATGATATTGTATGTTGTGTGTTCTTCATGGTTGACCGAGAAACGTGACGACAAGGCGATTCTGTTGGCTTCCCAGTGAAGGCGGCGACCCGTGAGTCTCATTGGCGCAAACGGGATAGAAAACAGACCACCAGAGCATCTTTGGTCGCCCGAAGAATGTGTTGTCGGTGTAGCACCACCGGTACAGCGGCACCGGCGACTGGTGGCGGCGGCAGGCCCACACCAGTCGTGTGGAGGAGGAGGCACCCACTGGCACCACGGTGGTATGAGGCGGTTGACTCTCACCGGCCGCACTGGAGGACAGCGGCGTGCCCATTGGCGCCTTGTGGAAGGGGAGTGGACGATGGCAGGTGCGTGAATGGACAGATTTGTCATCCGTTATACAGAGGTGGGGTACTGCCAGCTAGCACTTCCAGCTGGATAGACCGGATGCCACGAGTCTGATCCAGCACAACCAGCCCGCACCATGCGGGCCAGGTTTTTCAGGTGGGTTGCACCCCACCAAGAGAGTCGGGCCACCTGTGGGTCGGACCCGCCAGTCAGGCTGAACCCGCTACCGGGCCAGACCCATGATCCCAATGGGCCGGCTAGGCTATACCATCTCCAGACCCTCGGGTCGGACCGAACCCAGACCCAACAGGCCCGGTTTCACTAAAATGGTCATAACTCACAGACTGGGCGTCCGATTGACGCGCCGTCTATGGAATGAAAACTATAGTGAAAAGGTGGTCTTTTTGACATAATCCACTTGATTTTTGGTAGAAGATCGAGTATTTACATGTTGGACCGGACTCGAATATAACTATTCCCTATTTACCATTTTGCCTATATTTTACAGACCAGGCATCCGATTGACATGTCGTCTGTCGTGTTGGAACCCATGAGACAAGATGGTCCTTTTGGTTTCTTATAAGTGGGTATCTGTGGTGATTGGGATATGATCAGTGTATTGATGAGAGGATCCTATAGAAATCAATCATGCTAAGTGAGGGAATCTAATGGCTGGTGGTGACATGATAAAAGAATAGAGATCCTCTGTGGGTCAACACCTAGCGATCCTATGTGGGTCAAAACATAGCGATCCTCTGTAGGCCAGTACATAGCTATCCTCTATGGGTCAGTACCTATCAATCCTCTCTGGGTCAGCACATTTCTATCCCTTTTGGGTTAGCACCTAGCGATCCTCTATGGGTCAGCACCTAGGGATCCTCTGTGGGTCACAACCTAGCGATACTCTGTAGGTCAGCACCTAGCGGTCCTCTATGGGTCAACACCTATCGACCCTGTGCGGACTAGAAAAAAAGACTCTCTATAGAATATGATGATATAGATTTATGACTAATAATCTTTATTCATGTTATTTAAGTTGTAATTATGTTGTGAGCTGCATATTTTACTTTTTTCTATGTGTTTGTGATCTTTCTTGGTGGTATTACCTCTGTGGTATTGGATTTGTGGTGTTTTTCTTTTTTGGATTACTGAGAGACCTTCAGGGGTATCAAGGTACCTAATGAGTATTTTCATACTCACCCATGCACGGGATTTTCCCATACCCATTATTTCTTGTGTAGACAATAGACTTATTTGACTGGGACATTGGATATCCAGGACTTGACGGTACTTAGAGGTGGATCGATAGACGCAGTGTGCTGCAGTGACATATGATAGAGATTTGTACCTACCCTTCAGGTATAATCCTTAGTGGACAACCTCTAGAGTTTGTTTTTCTTTTTTTGTACTTCCTTTTAGTAGGGTTTTTATTTTGGACACTTTAATATCAATTTTCACACTTTACTCTTAGTAGTGATACTTTGTGGTGGTTTTACTACTTTCTTTTCTTTGTGGTTTGTTTTGTATGGTATTCTCTGTCTGTGTGTGTACAGGTTTAAAGGCAATACCTTCCCTTTTTGGGTTATTCCTTTCCGATGCTAGTCAGCAACCCCTGGCCTATGGAAGGTGGGCTTGTGTTAGCCACGACATGGTCCTCAAGGGATGGGTCATGAAATTTATTATCCTTTTTCTTCAAATCAAGGAACTCTTTTTTCCATATTCATATGAAGAACATAAGTAATGTACTTATTGAATAATAAGTTATTGAACTCATCCCAATACATGGAATAAATTCCATATTTCTTCGTCGTATTCTTGATTAGATTTAACCATTATTCTTCTTCACATTATAACTGATAAAATCCATAATAACTTTCTCATGATCTGAACACTAGAGAATAGGTAATATATTTTCAGTGGTACTAAACCAGTGTTCAACAACAAGTGGATCATAAGTCCCACTAAAATAAGGTGGATATTACCTCATGAATGACTCAATAGAACTTTTTTCCCTCATTTGATCATTTTGAAGTTCATCATGATTTGTATCTTGAGAAATCTGTGTGAGAATAACAATGAGGTTTTTCATTCTAGATCCCCAAGCATTCAGATCCTCAAAAGAACAATCGTTTCATTATTTATCATAATTACCATTAACGTGGTTCCTTCTAGTTCCATCCATTAACTAAATCCAAAACGAATAGAGTAAGAAGCAATTATCAAAAATAGGAACCACATAATCCTGAAATTCACTTATAGGATGTCTAAATTTTAACACCTTTTTGGATCTATAAAACCTTAGTTTTATCCAATTTTATTCATAACCAACTTCTATTTAGATCTTTCATGATGGTTCGGGAAGATTTTTTGAATTACCAAATCATATACCCTAAGATTTTCAAACTAGTTGTAAAAAGAGGCATATTGTCATATACCAGATTACCTCGAGTCAGGACCGGAACATATTGTTAGATTTTTTTCCCCTAGCTGCATTTGTATCAGATCCACATCCACTTGTAGTATCCATACATGGATGTATTACTAAGAAACCACTCACTCTATCCTTTACCAAAATTCTATGAAATTAACCTATACATTTTATATATCATTAGACTTATCCATAGACATGGCCTTAGGGTTATCACTAAAGTTTTCTTATCCTATATTCTAAAGGTTAACTAAACCTTTTCTCTGATACCAACTATAGAGACCCAGTCTGGACATAAATTAAAATTACATAACTTTTGAAAAATACATAAAAATATTTTAAAAATGGATGTCCAAAGACCATATTAGTTTAGTGCCTTTGTAAACATGGAAATGTAAACATTGGTATATAAGAGAGCTATAATTTTTCCCACTAGGTTATCCAAGACAAGAAACCCTCTTAGACATATCATACATGAAATATATATTCATAAATTTGTGAAGTAAGAATAAAAAGGGGTGATCTCAAATGCTCATTAGGGGTAAATAATGAAGAAATGTTAGCGTGAACATGAAAATTGTGTTATGAGAACATGATCATAAAATTAAAAGATCATAACCTATATATCAAATATCATAAACATGAGTTATGGGATAAATCTTGGTAGTACATAAGACATGAATCATAAGAAAATAAACATCACGAGCCATGGAATAATAATTGGGGAATAAGACATAAATTTTTTTGTATGCATATAAGAATATAAAATCTTATGTCATGGGTACCTACCAAGACCTTTATAATATGTTAGGCTTGGGCTATGACACATGTACTTGCTTTGGGCTTGGGCTAACAACAAGTGTACCCTCTTATTTTTAGGCTTGGGCTACAACCCATGTACCTTATTGGTTTCAGGATTGGGATAAAACCCATTTTACTTCTTGTTTTTGGTCTTGGGATACAACCCATATACCTTCTTGTTTTTATTATAGGGCCACAACCCATGTACCTTCTTGTTTTAAGGCTTGGGATTCAACCAATTTACCTTATTTTTTTAGGCTTGGTCTACAACTAGTGAACCATATTGTTTTCTAGGCTTGGGATACAACCCATGTAACTTATTATTTTCAAACTTGGGATAAAGCCTGTGTACCATTTGATCTCACATACAATGTATCATTATACAATGAATTCGAGGGTGATATAGGACTCACCCATCTCATAATAAAATCATTCATACTTTTTCCCCAAGATAATAAAACTTTCGTCATATCATGATCCATAAAAAGAGATAGGTTTTATAAACATTAAATCATAACCCATGAAATGAAATGGGTATCATTAAAATTTCATCACATCATAATATATGAAAAGATATAGGTTTTATAGTCACTTTATAAAATAAACACCCAAGAAAATAATTAGGTTTCAGAAGTAAAAAACTCAAGGAAGTGAAATGGATGTCTTAAGCATCATTCCATCGAAACATAAACTATTCAAGAAAGAATATGAATTGAGCCTTTGTATAATTTCCTATAAGGAAATGAGTAACATAAAATTATGTGATCATAGATTTAAAATAACTTGGAATTATATTTTGAAGAAATTTGTTGAGGTAAATATCATTTCTTCTTCGAAAAAGGATCTTTAAAACATAAAAACTTTTGAAAACAATTTTTACATAAAAACTTATAAAGTAAACTTGAAAACATTTTGAAAAAGATTTACTTGAAAATATCATCTAAAAAATTTTATTTAAAACTAACATTTTAAACATTAAACCAAATCTTTAAATAATTGATGATGGGTAAATCCGTACATGTCATACGAGGTAAAAAGAATATTCCTTTTACACTATAAAAATGTTAGAAAATGCATCCTTTAGAAAGAGACAAAGATATTACTTATAAAATATTGTTAAATGAAAAAAATGGTAAAATTTATTTTAAATATTTTTTTATAATAGTAGAATATTATTGGAAACCCTTTTTATAAAACATGTTTTTAAGGAACAAAAAATTCTGACTAAAGAGAGGGTAAAGTCAGGATTTCTTAAAAACACTTTATCAATTTTATTATGCACCAAAGAGTGTTAAAATGGTAAAAATACATGAATATATCATGAATAACCATAGTATAATAAAATTCATGAGTGTTCTTAAGATATAGATCATAATATTTCATCAATGGAAGCATAAATATTAGTAATCCTGAAAAGAGATGATATTTTTTCAATAAACTCTTACCACTTGGTAACTTTGGACCATACTTCATATTTAAGAAAAATAAATTATATGAATAATATAATATAATGAAAATAATAATATTCATTATATAACATTTCAAAGGAATTATATACACCATGTAGAAATCTATAGGTTCATAACATGGCATGTGACTCAAGGAAGGAAAATTGTGACAAAATTACTTTACAAATTTGGTAACTTTTGAAGCATAAAACCCATGAGATATAGATAATAAAATGGATATTTAACTCTAATAAATTTAAGCATAAATAATAATATAATACATCCATAAGTTTTATACACACCACACAAAATTAATGTGTGGTGAGTAAATCATGTATCTCATGAAAATAAAAAGTGGGATGAAATTCCCTTACCTTGTGTCTTGACTCTCATCATACTCATTAAAACTAGATTTAGAATAAATATAAATGTATTATAAATATTTTAATAAAAAATTTCTTATATCTAATACCATATATGGTTTTATCATGACCTTATATTACCCTCTTGTTAACAATCCTATGTTAAGGTTTCACTTCTGGTAATATCCTCTTTGTTCTTCACATGTGACTTAATCTATTATATCTTTGTTCCTTACACTTATATGATGATTACATAATGTAAAAAATGATATAAATATAATATATATTCATTATATTTTTATTATAATAATATATATAATATATATAATATAGAACTATGAAATTTAATATGTCATTCATAGAGACGGTAAGTTGTACGTACACATGAACGTTGTTTCCATTTTTATTGTCGTATTAAAATAAATAAGGTAAATAACATGTGTATATATATATATATATATCTCTCTCTGTGTGTGTGTGTATAATTATTTAATTATATTTATTATATCATATATATAATATAATTCCACTAAACCCATAATTAATACATTCCACTTAGTGTGTGAACGAATCACAAGGCTTTGAGGGGGCGGTAGTCCACAATTCCTTAAATGAAATTATTGTATTTACACCAAATAGAATGTAAAAAAAGATATTTGTTGTAAAAGGAATACATATGATTAAATACATAATAAATATAATATAATACATATATATACATAGTTTCCATCATAATTTCACCATGAAAGGAGGTAAATAAAAAATGAACAATTATCATTTAGTGATGTTGTAGCTCCTCATACATATAAACAGTATGCCTGTTACCCATTAGATGAAAGTGCGTATAAGTGTAATTAAAATGCTTAAAAAAATCCTAGTATATTAAAGATACTTTTTTTATACAATCATTGAATAAGGATATTATATATTTTGGTTAAATAAAATAAAATAAAGGATCTTGGGAGAAGACGTTACCTCTTAATCAGGTAACTCCTTTTGGTTTGTGCCAAAATGATCCTTTGGATTAATTTATTCCCAAGGGAAGGATTCTAAGAAGAATTTAGTTATGTTTTTAAGTGTATTGGTAATATATTTTCCTAACATAAGTTGTTTGAGATGTGTTAAGAATAGGGATAGTTGGTGGTCTTTATAGTGAAGGGAAAGAACACACTTGGCATTTTTTTTTAAAAGTTACATATACCCATGTTTTTACCTAAAAGAAGTCATAAAAAACCAAAAAAATAAATAATTGAAGTTTATTGTCCTAATAATGTACATAAAATGGGTTTTTGACAAGTTTATAGGTCATTTTCGGTCTTAAATGTTTGTTTTAGTACTTTATTAACCTAATTTCTCTCTTAATCGTTGTAATTAATTTTAATCACTTTCACTAATCTTTTTTGTAAAAAAAATTTGGCCTTATTATAAATTTTATATTATGGGGATTAAAAATATAGAATCCATTTTTCCAACTTCTAATCATATAAGTGTCTGAAATTAATTTTAAATTAATCCTTCTTACGGGACAACACTGTGGGTTTTTAAATAAATGATCAAAATTTTGCTAAGTTTTTTACATTCAATTTCAATGTGAAATTGGTTACAATGACCTAAATTGAATTAATTGATAAAAATATAATCTAATTAAGCTTTTAAACCAAATTAAAATATCATTAAACATTGAAAATAAATTATATGAAAAAGAAGCTTTGAATTAAAATTCAGTATTTTTAACTATTCATTAAAAAAATGAAACCTTACATAAAAACACCAAAATTTTTCCTAATCTAATTTTTATGTTTAAATTTAAAATATTAAGTTTATTTTTACATATTAAATCTATAAAAGTTCCAAAATTTGGATTTAAATTGGATTCTCCATTAAAAGGTGGTAAATCTACCTTTATAAAAAAATAGTTTTTCAAACGTAAAATTGGGTTTGTTATTTTCTTACATATATAAAAACTATTTTATGATTATAAAAAATATTTGTTTGAATATATAACATATAAATTTAATTAATATTTTTTACTATTAGTAATTAATTTGACATATTAATATAAATTTTCGTTTTCACATAAAAATAGACTTTTATAAAATCAGACCCTTTATATTCATTTGGATTCTATATTATTTTATAATTAATAGGTAACTGGTGAATTAAAAAATATATATTTATATTTTATTTAATCCTATAATATTCAATTTAATTTCCATGTTATATCCTAATAAATAGTAATATTTTAATAATGAATTATTTTTTTGTAACACTCGGTCTTGCCTGTAATACAAGCAATCGAGGAAAGTCAATCTTGTGTGTAACATAATCTGACCTCAGTGTTCCATATAAAGAAAGGTAAAATTTTCTTTTCATGTAGTGCATGATTAGCATGGTGTTCTGTATAACTCAAGCCAAACATAGAGCTTTAATACAAAATAAATTATTTTCAATGTCGCGTGAAACGCAAAATATAAAAAGTTTAAAAAATAATAATCCAAAAAATCTCAGAGTGTTACATGGTAATTATTTTATTAATATTCAAAAAAAATTAATATAGTTAATTATAAAGTACATATAAGTTTTTTATGAGGTAACAACTCCAATAAAATCACACTAGTATAAGAGACAACTGCTACAACCTTGAGTCTTTTATATCTAAAATAATACTCATGCTTTTGGTGAGATAAGGCTTTGCTAAAGAATTCTACCACATTCTCTTCCATAGAAACTCTACTCACCATAACTTTACCCCTTTCATAAAAATCCCTCAATAAGTGACAGTTTTAGTGTATGTGCTTTTTACATTGGTGTGACCTTGACTCATTTATGAGATCCACCGTTGAAGTATTAACAAAATATAATGCGATATGTTTATTAATTTTATTCATCACAAAAATCTCTTGGATGTTATTTTGTATCCAAACATATTATTTAGATAAATTAAAATCCACTATATACTCTGAATCCATTTTAGAATTAGTGACAACTAACTAATTTGTACTCTTCTATCTCACAGATCCACTGTTCAGACTAAAAACATATCATGACTATGACTTCAAATCATTATAATTGATATAAAAGATAAAATTTATATATTTACTAATGACTAGCTCCTTTTATCTTCCATATACTAGGAATATATCCTTATTATACCTCAGATACTTAAGGATAACCTTAATAAAAGACCACCAATGTTGTTCACCTGGATCATCTTGATATCTGTCTACCATACTCAAGGTGTAATCAACATCAAGCCACGTACACAACTTGGAATACATGATTGGTCTTATCATAGAATCATATGGCATCTTATTCATTTTTTTCTTTATTATTTCATTTAATTTAAAATAATCATGAAAATATGTATAACATTTGACATTGTAACCAATACCCCTTTGGATTTTTCCATAATAAATATATTTTATATCTGGTCAATGTATTTACTTTTACTTAGTCCAAAAAACCTCTTAGATTTATCATGAATGATCCTGATGCTAAGGATGTAGGCTGCTTCAACTAGTATTTCATGTAGAATCACTTGTTCATTGAGTTTTTAACTAACAGTAAGATTGGTATTCCATTTACAATAAGTAATATTCCATCAACATATAATACTAGGATTAAAAAATCACTCTCAATGAACTGCTTGCAAAATCATGGATCACGTTGATTTATAATGAAACCAAATTCTTTTATAACTTTATTATATTGAATTTTCCATGACTTGGATTGTCATGACCCGACCCTACCCAGGCTCGAGCCGCAACTACCCCAGGCCCACCTCTATAGGCCAGGGGCTGGCGACCAGGGCCGAAGGCACAACAACTCGGGGAGGACTTTTCCTAAGCACCTGTACGCACCCACACGCAGCACACTCAATGAAAAGTGTAGAGTAAAAGGAAAGACAAGTAAAGAAAAAGGGAAACTACTATATAAATACCACAAATGTGCATCGACCTATAAACAGTACAAGGTACAAGCTGAAAAGAAAAGGGAAAAAACATGCGCCCAACCAAAAAGTGCCACAACCCGACAACAGGTAAATGAAAAGAAAAATTTGATGGGTCTGCCACCTGAAACCCGGCCACGACCACCGCACGCAGTCCAAGCTCCCAAGCTCCTACGCTCCACTGAAGTCACGCTCCACCTGTCCGTCGTCTTCAAGGGCACACCAAGTTCGGGCAAAGCCCAAGCAGGTGTGAGTATAAAAATACTCAGTAGGATACCCCGAAGGCTTGGGGGAGCAACAAAAGGAGGTACTGAAGGGTGAGCAGTAGAGAGAACAAGGAAAAGGTAAAGGAGTCCAACCGGGGGTGCAGTAAAGAGTAACAGGAGAGAGTCCAGCTCAACCCAACAAGAGGAAAGAAGGTAGACTCATACAGACGCAAGGAGCTGGAAACGGTGAGAAGATGAACTTATCGTCAAGTCTTCGCTACCTATAGCAGAAGATTAGACTCATCCAACCACGAGAAGCTAGACACAGAAAGCACATGGCATACCCCGCGTGTCTTCACCTCTCCTGGAAGGAGAGTAGCCAGAACCCAAGAGTGGGTACTCGAAAACAAGGTATATATATATATATGCTCTACCAAGAAGCCCGAACAAGATCGTAAGGGGATCTCTGTCCCGTAGCTCAGCCCAAGAAAAGAGTAGCCAAGTACCAGAAGTAAACCATTTATTCCCATCATCCCGTACGTCTTCCCCGAACCGCAATCCAAGGGGCTCAATCACCACGCCTCGACACTATCCGCTTTGGGCGGCACTAACTCGCCCACACGATTTTAGATCGCATTGCAAGAACGCGTCTCAGTGGGGAAAGTGCCCCTCGTACTTGAGATTTCAAGGGAAGGTCAAACCACACCTCGTCACTACCCTGCAGTCGAGAGGTCTCCTCAAAGCCAAAGACGTTCCATCACCGACCCGTACAACCAAGGGTCCCGCTTTGGTGGTCACGGAGGAAAGACACAGACTAGCCTAGTAGTAAGGACTGAGTCTGAAATGCTAACAGGTGTCCCACTACCCAACCCCACTGGAGGGTAATTCATAACCAAATATCAGGTGACCCAGTGCCCAGCCCTACTGGAGGGTAAAACCTAATACATCATCCGGCGACCCACTGCCCAGCCCTCTAGGAGGGTAGACCGTAATACATCATCAGGCGACCCACTGCTTAGCCCCGCTAGAGGGTAAACCATAATAAGATACTGGGTGACCCACTGCCCAACCCTGCTAGAGGGTAAACCATAATACGTCAACTGGCGACCCACTGCCCAGCCCCGCTGGAGGGTAGACCTTAATACATCATCAAGCGACCCACTGCCCAGCCCCGCTGGAGGGTAGACCATAATAAGATACTGGGTGACCCACTGCCCAGCCCTGCTGGAGGGTAAACCATAATACGTCAACAGGCGACCCACTGCCCAGCCCCGCTGGAGGGTAGACCTTAATACATCATCAGGCGACCCACTGCCCAGCCCCGCTGGAGGGTAGACCTGGAACTAGACGACGGGCGACCCACTGCCTAGCCCTGCTGGAGGGTAGGCCCTAAGAGGTCGTCGGGTGACCCACTGCCCAGTCTCTGCTGGAGGGTAGACCCTAAGTGCGTCGGGTGACCCACTGCCCAGTCTCTACTAGAGGCTAGACCCTAAGAGCGTCGGGTGACCCACTTCCTTGTCTCTGCTGGAGGGTAGACCCTAAAAGTCAGCGAGCAACCCACTGCCCAGCCCTACTGGAGGGTAAACCCGAAGAAGTCGATGAGTAACCCACTCCCCAACCCCGTTGGAGGGTAAAACTCAGAACTGCTCTGGCCATCTCTACCGAAGGGTACACCACTGGCCAACTGAACACGGAGTGGGTATCGCGCAACCACCCAACTCCAGAACAACTCACCCCAAATGAGGTGCAGCGTTTGCTCCATCACTGGGTGTCACTAGCACCGCTACCGACCAAACCATCGAGAACAATACCAGGGGAGACCACTCAACCCTACTAGTCAAACAAACGTGCATAGAGGGACCCTCTACACCGCGAGAGGTCCAAGTACGTGAAGCAGAACACAGCACGCACATGGGGCCTACACGATGTGTGGCCCCACATCAACCCCAACTGAGCACACAAACAGCTCAGGTACAAACCACATGTACCTCCAAGCGCTCCCGTATACTCCCAGAGTATACCTCGTTCCAGCCCATAGGCTATCGTGCACACGGCACACAACGTCAATGCGAATGCATGAAATAATAACTCCAACCTGACACCTTATCGGCTGAGGCACAACCAACCACATCTCATTAACCATTTATATCACTCTCCCAAGAGTGCGCGATCATACGCCAAGGGTCCGCTACAAACAAGGTAGGGTGAACCACCACTCGAGCACCTTCCATGCTTCCACTTTTAACAAGATCGCACAAGAAGCTCCGCACAACCAAACGGATCACACCGTTGTAATCCTCGCGGAAAAACACGCGAGAACGACTACTTACTCGCCTCCAATGGATACCTGACAAAAAAGTCACCAACACCGCCTCACGCCCGAACGACGTCCCGTGATCCTGAGCCTCGGCCCCGAAAACAGTCGGGCGCATTGCACCAATGCGATCCCCTCGGAAAAACACGTCAAAATCACTACTCACTTGATTGCAATAGATATCTGGAGAAAAAGATACGTTCCGGCTCCCCACGCACGAGCGGTACCACGCGGAACCCACACCCCGGTCCCGAAGCGCTGCCAACGGATCGCACCGTTGCAATCCTCCCACAAAAGCACACAAGGTGGACTACTCACTTGTCCAAAACGGCTGCCCAGTGATAGAGATAGAAAATCACCATCGACGCCCAAACGGCCCTCGTGGGCCCCGCACCATCATGAGGAATTACAGCGGGCAGACTATGCCAACGCGATGCCTTGGAAAAACACCCAACATCGACTGCTCGCACGCCCCGAACGGACGTCCGAGGAAAAAGTCGCTAAAAGCGGCACGCAGCTCAAAAGACGGGCTGTGTGGACCACGCCTCAACTCCGGCTTCAACGCCCAAAACCACCCTGGAAAGCTTCGCCCCGGCACCAGGGTCCCAACGCCACTGACGACGCTCTAAACAGATTTCGGATGCGTCTGTGCCGCCCAAAACAAGAATCTCGGGAAAAAACGCTCGTCCACTTAAAGACACGTCACGCCTCCGCGGCCCCTGGTTTTGGGAATTAAAAATTCCCAAAACCATCTCAAAAAGTCCGCATCGACGTCAGGTCTGTGCCGCCACAGACGGCGCGCAAAACAGACGCCCGTATCGAAAGTTACGGGCATCGGAATACAGAGGGGCAAAGCCCCTTGGGCTAGACCGGCCTGGACCGGCCGGTCCGCTCGGCCTGGGTCGGCCCGCGCCGGCCGGCCCGGCTCGCTGCGCCTGCCCGTGGCCTAGCCAATCGGGCCGGCTGGGGACCTGCGGTCCACGCACAGACCGTCCACGAGGGTCCGGTCACGCCAGCCACTTGAAGACCTGCCTTCGGCGGGTCTTTCTCCCCGGCAGGGTCGCGCGCTGCGACCCCGAGTCCCCGAGTCAACCGGCCGGCTGTGCCGGCCGGCTCTTCCGCTCCGCACCGCGCGGAGCTGCCGCGGCCGAGGACTCACCTCCGCGCCGAAGGCCGCCCGGAGCCGCTGCCTGGAGCTCCGCCATGCCAGCTTGCCGGACCGCCGTCCCGGAAACGCCGCGCCACCGCCTGAACCCCCCGGACCGCCGGAAACCCCCAGAACTCCCAAATTTCTTGTAGACTTCGCCGAACCGTTGCGGACTCCTCTTAACTCGGATTTCGATTCCGAAATATGCGACGGAAAGAAAATATTGTATACTACGCGTCTATGGGTTTTGTTCAAAGTTTTAACAGCAATTCGATGCATAAAATTGAACTCAAAGTAGGTGATGGAATAAAAATTGAAACCGCAACAATCATACCTCGTGGGTGTTGCCCGGAGCTTCGTCGCCGAACCCCCGCCTTGCCGGAGCTGACTCGCCAGAGCCGCCGTGCCGGAGGTGGAGGAGGAGAGGGAGAGGAGGGGCTGCCAGAGGGGAAGGGGAAGGAGAAGAGGGAGGGGGGTCAGTTAAGCGTTTAAATAGAAAACGCTTAACCACCCCCCCGTCGGCCCGAACCCGAACCCTCAGTAGGGTCGAGGTTAAGCCTCCCCTAGGGTAAACACCACCTCCCGAGGACAACGGAGGTCTCAGAATTTTAATCCGAGACCCCGTTTAAAAGTTATAAAACTTAGTGCCTGAGGCCGCCAAATTACAAAAACGCCCCTGGAGCCATTTTTCACGGACGGGCCACGCCCGCAAAACTGAATCCCCTCCTAGGGTAAACGGTACGCTCCGAACTCAATGGTACCCTCGGTTTTCCAATCCGAGCCACTATTTAAGATATACATGTGTTTCAACATTAAACGAATTAATTAATTTACTTAATCCGTTTAACGTTCTAGAAGCGAGCGAGGGGTCCAAACGTCCCGTGCCAACAAGTTTTATGTCATTCCTAGGGTAAACACCCCATTCCAGACCCATCCGTACACTCAGATCTCTGATCTGGATCACTGTTTAGGAGTTATCTCATTTATTTGGTGTTTCTAGTGTGAACGCACTGAAAATTTAATTCCGGCCACTCCGGGGCTCGGAATCGCACGCCGACTGAAGGGGCTGCTCTAGAATATCATCAAGAATATTCCAAAGTCTTTCACAGCAAAAAACAAGTTCTTACATCATTCCCTCCTTCAAGACTTTCATCCCCGAAAAGCAAAACTAGGGAGAAACACAGGGTACTAAGCCCACACCTGGATTTCTCATACCCAGAAAAACCCACGCACAGCTCTGCGTCACTGCACATGGACCAAAGGATTGATCCGTTCATACGAGTTTGGCCCACGCCGATGTCGTGCACCCACTTCAGACTTTAGGGTTAGGGCAAGGTGGTAGGGAACCTCACCATCCCTTTGCATGATCCCAAACGGCCCGAAGGTTCTCGGGGGTAGCTCACCTCCCCAAACGAATCTCTACGTCGCACGCCGCGACTGGAATCACCGCCCGCACCTGAAACAAGGTCTGGTGATTCCCTCCTTCAGAATATCCATATGATGAAACACCCAAGGATATCTGGTCATGCAAGGTTCCACAGTCGATGCTCTCTTACCCGCTCAAAAGGCGAAGGAGTCAACACCATCGACTAAAGGAAAAGGTCTCATGCCTTTTTCCTTACCAACACAGGGTTACACCCGATGCCCTGCGTCACCCTGGTAACACCTCAAATAAGGAGGAGGGAGGAAGGCATTTTACAGGAAGAGTCTAACAATTCTACTACAAAAAAGTAGAAGAGTCGTAAGGGGTACCTCCCACCATCCCATGCTCTGCAGGATCGTAGACATCCAAAGCTTGCGGCTATCTGTGGTCCCAATCGTCAGCTCCTAGATCCTGACGTGGACCACCTAGTGGTGATGGTGAGATCTCGTAAAGTCGTCCCCCACTACCAGCTCCTCCCACTCCTCTGCTAGCACCACCTCTCTGGGTACCACTCCGATCACGGCGTTGCCTCTGCCGGCGTGGTGCGCCTGCTGCCTGCCTGAAGCTCTCAGCAACTCAGGTCGGGCAGTCTCGTGCCAAGTGACCTCGCCCGTCACAAAAATAGCACTGAATCCCTCTGGGTTGTACTGGTTCCCTCCGGCGTCACTGTGGTGTATGACCACACCTTCGGTCCCGGTTGTCAGTAAGCCACCTACGTCGAGGTTCTGCTTGCCGACGCCCTCTAGCTGTGGCAGACGTCTCGGCTCCAACGTGCCTGCTGCCACCACCAACCGCAAAACATGACAGGAATTCCTCTGTCACCAGCGCCTTCTCTAGCACCCCGACATATGTGGAAATGCCCAAGGGTACTATAACAGAACGAATCTCTCGGTGGAGACCCTGCTCAAACTTCTGCGCTTGGATGTTGTCGTCATGGACCAAGTCCGGGTAAAAGCGTGCACGGTCTGCAAAACTAGCCGCGTACTCGGCCACCATCATCCCTCCCTGCTGAAACTTCAGGAGCTTATGAATCTGAAAGGAGTGCAATCAGGAGGGGAAAAACTTCTCACGGAACAACAACTGAAAGTCGCCCCATGAAAGCGACGACTCGCCAAGAAAATGAGTCACCAGACTCCACCAACGCCAAGCTACTCCACGAAAAAGGGTGGCTTCCAAAGACACTCTCTGATCTGTCGGCGTCTGCACAAGCCTGAAAAGGCGAACCACTGCCTCGAGACAAACCTCTGCTGCCTGAGGGTCCAGCTCACCACTGAACCTCAGCGGTCTCTGCCGCTGGAACTCACAGAGTGCGCTCAACCTGCACTCAAGCTCAGCCTGCTCTGCTGAAACTGCCTGCTGCTCAACAGGTGGGGGTGCTACTACCAGCCCACCCGGAGAAAGGGGCTCGCATGATGGGTCCTGGACTATGGCCTCATAGCTCACAGAGTCATCATCACACACCCAAGCTGGTATCCTGGCTGGCTGTCTTCGCGGAGACATCCTGATTATTTTCAAGGAGTACCGCGGTTAGATGAGCATATATGTATATACCAATATCAACGATGGGGAGCTGACTCAAGAAGGACAGTCAAGACCCAGTCCTATGTGATGCACAAAATTTTTTTCCCCTGCAACAAGTGTCTCAGCATGCCGAGTCGACAAGTGGGTTATCAAGGTCCTGGTGAATGGATACGTCGGCCGCCGAACCATCACTGGACTCCCTGGCCTGAGAGCCGCTCTCGAGACACATTAACACTATTGCCCAATATCCCAACCAATTCCTATTTTAGGGACGTCCGCACAACATCCCAAGGAACGAACCTCCCTTTGATACCACTTTGTCATGACCTGACCCTACCCGGGCTCGAGCCGCAACTACCCCAAGCCCGCTTCCATAGGCCAGGGGCTGGCGACCAGCGCCGAAGACACAACAACTCGGGGAGGCCTTTGCCTAAGCACCTGTACACACCCACACGCACCACACCCAATGCAAAGTGCAGAGTAAAAGGAAAGACAAGTAAAGAAAAAGGGAAACTGATATATAAATACCACAAATGTGTATAGACCTCTAAAAAGTACAAGGTACAAGCTGAAAAGAAAATGGGAAAAACACGCGCCCAACCAAAAAGTTCCACAACCCGGCAACAGGTAAACGAAAAGAAACAGCTGACGAGTCTTCCACATGAAACCCGGCCACGACCACCGCATGCGGTCCAAGCTCCCAAGCTCCTACGCTCCACTGAAGTCATGTTACACCTGTCCATCGTCTACAAGGGCACACCAAGTGTGGTCAAAGCCCAAGCAGGGGTGAGTATAAAAATACTCAGTAGGATACCCCGAAGGCTCGAGGGAGCAACAAAAGGAGGTACCGAAGGGTGAGCAGTAGAGAGAACAAGGAAAAGGTAAAGGAGTCCAACCGGGGGTGTAGTAAAGAGTAACAACAGAAAGTCCAGCTCAACCCAACAAGAGGAAATAAGGTAGACTCGTCCAGACGCAAGGAGATGGAAACGGTGAGAAGATGAACTTCTCGTCGAGTCTTCGCTACCTATAGCAGGAGAGTATACTCATCCAACCACGAGAAGCTAGACATAGAAAGCATGTGGCATACCCCACGCGTCTTCACCTCTCCTGGAAGGAGAGTAGCCAGAACCCAAGAGTGGGTACTCGAAAACAAGGTATATACATATATATGCTCTTCCAAGAAGCCTGAACAAGATCGTAAGGGGATCTACGTCCCGTAGCTCAGCCTAAGAAAAGAGTATCCAAGTCCCAGAAGTAAACCATCGATGCCCAACATCCCATACATCTGCCCCGAACCGCAAGCCACGGGGCTCAATCACCACGCCTTGACACTATCCACTTTGGGCGGCACTGACTCGCCCGCATGGTTTTAGATCACGTCGCAAGAACGCGTCTCGGTGGGGAAAGTGCCCCTAGTACTTGAGATTTCTAGGGAAGGTCAAACCACACCTCGTCACTACCCTGCAATCGAGAGGTCTCCTCAAAGCCAAAGCTGTTATATCACCGACCCGTACAACTAAGGGTCCCGCTCCGGTGGTCACAGAGGAAAACTATAGACTAGCCTAGTAGTAAGGACTGAGTCTGAAATGCTAACAGGTGTCCCACTGCCCAACCATGCTAGAGGGTAATTCATAACAAAATATCAGGTGACCCACTTCCTAGCCCTGATAGAGGGTAAACCCTAATACATCGTCCGACGAACCACTGCCCAGCCCTGCTGGAGGGTAGACCATAATACATCATCAGGAGACCCACTGCCTAGCCCCGCTGGAGGGTAAACCATAATAACATACTGGGTGACCCACTACCCAACTCTGCTAGAGGGTAAACCATAATACATCAATAGGCGACCCACTGCCCAGCCCCGCTGGAGGGTAGACCTTAATACATCATCAGGCGACCCACTTCCCAGCCCCGCTGGAGGGTAGACCATAATAAGATACTGGGTGACCCACTGCCCAGCTCTGCTAGAGGGTAAACCATAATACGTCAACAGGAGACCCACTGCCCGACCTCGCTAGAGGGTAGACCTTAATACATCATCAGGAACCCACTGCCCATCCCTGCTGGAGGGTAGACCTGGAACTAGACGACGGGCGACCCACTGCCCAGCCCTGCTGGAGGGTAGGCCCTAAGAGGTCATCGGGTGACCCACTGCCCAGTCTCTGCTATAGGGTAGACCCTAAGTGCGTCGGGTGACCCACTGCCCAGTCTCTGCTGGAGGGTAGACCCTAAGAGCGTCGGGTGACCCACTGTCCAGTCTCTGCTAGAGGGTAGACCCTAAAAGTCAGTGAGCAACCCACTGCCCAGCCCTGCTGGAGGGTAAACACGAAGAAGACGATGAGTAACCCACTGCCCAGCCCCGCTGGAGGGTAAAACTCAGAACTGCTCTGGCCATCTCTACCGAAGGGTACACCACTAGCCAACCGAACACGGAGTGGGTATCGTGAAACCACCCAACTCCAGAAAAACTCACCCCAAATGAGGTGCATCATCTGCTCCATCACTGGGTGTCACTAGCACCACTACCGGCCAAAACATCAAGAACAATACCAGGGGGAGACCACTCAACCCTGCTGGTCAAACAAACGAGCATAGAGGGACCCTCTACGCCGCGAGAGGTCCAAGTACGCGAAGCAGAACATAGCACGCACATGGGACCTACACGACGTGTGGCCCCATGTCAACCCCAACTAAGCGCACAAAGAGATCAGGTACAAACCACACGTACCTCCAAGCGCTCCCGTATACTCCCAGAGTATACCTCGTTCTAGCCCATAGGCTATCGTGCACAATGCACCCAATGTCAACGCGAAGGCGTGACATAACAACTCCAACCTGCCACCTTATCGACTGAGGCACAACCAACCACATCTCATGAACCATTTATATCACTCTCCCAAGAGTGCGTGATCACACGCCAAGGGTCCGCTACAAACAAGGTAGGGCGAACCACCACTGGAGCACCTTCCATGCTTTCACTTTTAACAAGATCGCGTAAGAGGCTCCGCACAACCAAATGGATCACACCGTTGTAATCCTTGTGGAAAAACACGCAAGATCGACTACTTACTCGCCTCCAACGGATACCCGATGGAAAAGTCACCAACACCGCCTCACGCCTGAACGGTGTCCCGTGATCCCGAGCCTCGGCCCCGAAAACAGTCGGGCGCATTGCACCAATGTGATCCCCTCGGAAAAACATGTCAAAAGCACTAATCACTTCAGTGCAACGGATATCCAAAGAAAACGATACGTTCCAGCTCCCCGCGCACGAGCGGTACCACGCGGGACCTTCACCCCGGTCCCGAAGCACTGCCAATGGATCGCACCGTTGCGATCCTCTCGCAAAAGCACACAAGGTGGACTACTCACTTGTCCAAAACGGTCGCCCAGTGATAGAGATAGAAAATCACCGTCGACGCCCAAATGACCTTCATGGGCCCTACACCATCGTGCAGAATTACAACGGGCAGACTGCGCCAACGCGATGCCTCGGAAAAACACCCAACATCGACTGCTCGCACGCCCCGAACGGACGTCTGAGGAAAAAGTCGCTAAAAGCGGCACAAATCTCAAAAGACAGGACGTGGGGACCGCGCCTCAACTCCGGATTCAATGCCCGAAACCACCCTGGAAAGCTTCGCCCCGACACCAAGGTCCCAATGCCACTGACGACACTCAAAACGGACGTCAGATACGTCTGTGCCGCCCAAAACAAGAATCTCAGGAAAACGCTCGTCCACTTAAAGACACGTCGCGCCTCCGCGGCCCCTCGTTTCAGGAATTAAAAATTCCTGAAACCATCTCAAAAGGTCCGCATTGACGTCAGGTCCACGCCGCCACAGACGGCGTGCAAAATGGACGCCCGTAGCGAAAGTTACGGGCGTCGGAATACAGAGGGGCAAAGCCCCTTGGGCTGGACCAGCCTGGACCGGCCGGTCCGCCTGGCCTGGGCCGGCCCGCACCGGCCCGTGGCCTAGCCAAGCGGGCAGGCTGGGGACCTTCGGTCCACGCGCAGACCGGCCACGAGGGGCCGGTCGCGCCAGCTGTGTGAAGACCCGCCTTCGGCGGGTCTTTCTCCCCCGCGGGGTCGCGCGCTGTGACCCCGAGTCCGCGAGTCAACCGGCCGGCTGTGTCGGCCGACTCTTCCGCTCCGCGCCGCGCGAAACCGCCGTGGCCGAGGACTCGCCGTCACGCCGTAGGCCTCCCGGAGCCACTGCCTGGAGCTCCGCCGTGCCATCTTGCCGGACCGCCGTCCCGGAAACGCCGCGCCGCCGCCTGAACCCTGCCGGACCGCCGGAAACCCCCAGAACTCCCAAATTTCCCGTAGAATTCGCCGACCCGCTGCGGCCTCCTCGTAACTCGGATTTCAATTCATAAAGATGCGACAGAAAGAACAAATTTTATACTACGCGCCCATGGGATTTGTTCGAATTTTTAACAGCAATTCGATGCATAAAATTGAACTCAAAGTAGGTGAGGGAATAAAAATTGAAACCGCAACAATCCTACCTCGTGGACGTTGCCCGGAGCTTCGCCGTCGAACCCCCGCCTTGTCGGAGCTGCCTCACTGGAGCCGCCTTGACGGAGGTGGAGGAGGAGAGGGAGAGGAGGGGCTGCCAGGGGGAAGGGGAATTAGAAGAGGGAGGGGGGTCAATTAAGCATTTAAATAGAAAATGCTTAACCACCCGCCCGTCGGCCCGAACTCGAACCCTCAGCAGGGTCGAGGTTAAGCCTCCCCTAGGGTAAAAACCACCTCCCGAGGACAACGGAGGTCTTGGAATTTTAATCAGAGACCCCGTTTAAAAGTTATAAAACTTAGCGCCCGAGGCCGCCAAATTACGAAAACGCCCCTGGAGCCATTTTTGACAGACGGGCCGCGCCTGCAAAACTGACACCCCTCCTAGGGTAAACGGCACGCTCCGAACTCAACAGTGCCCTCAGTTTTTCAATCTGAGCCACCGTTTAAGATATACCTGTGTTTCAACATTAAACGAATTAATTAATTTACTTAATCCGTTTAACGTTCCAGAAGCGAGCGAGGGATCCAAACGTCCCGCGCCGATAAGTTTTATGTCGTTCCTAGGGTAAACACCCCATTCTGGACCCATCCGTACACTCGGATCTCTGATCCGGATCACCGTTTAGGATTTAACTCATTTATTTGGCGTTTCCAGTGTGAACGCACTGAAAATTTAATTCCGGCCACTCCGGGGCTCGGAATCGCACGCCGTCTGAAGGCGCTGCTCTGGAATATCATCAAGAATATTCCAAAGTCTTTCACAGCAAAAACCGGGTTCTTACATGGATGCTTTCTTTGATCCATAATTGGATCTCTAAAAATTTCATACCCTTGTGCAATTACTTAGAGTCATAAACCCTTCTAATTTTTTCATATAAACAACTTCATATAATTTTCAATTAAGGAAGGCTATTTTGAAAAACATATCTAAAATTTCATAGTCATGGAAAATATTTATATAAAGTATAATTATAATAGATTTAAATATGGGAAATGGGAAAAGGATTCATAGTATCCAATTTCTTAATGTTGTTTAAAATATTTATCCACCAACCAAGATTTTAATGTATTCACATTAACTTCTCTGTACAGCTTTCTATTGAATACCCATTTTCCTTGAATGAAATTTACATCATCTAGTGGATCAACTAGAACCAAAACATGGTTCTCATAGTGGAATCCATCTTAGGATTAATGGATTCCTATCATCTTGAAACTTCTGAGATTTATATTTCTTCCTTGTAGAAAATGGGATCATTATTTTCCACCAATAATGATTCAACATCCTTAGTGACTATAAAACCATATCATTCAAGTTCTCAAACATCTCTTGAGATCCTATGTAGTAATTTTGTTTCAAGAACTACAATTTTTATAGAGACCTGTAATATCTATTCTTGTACCAACTATTGTGTATCTTGAGTATCAACTTAATTGAAGTCAATCTCACTCCCATTATCCTTCTTGATTATGTGATTGCTCTCAATAAAAATGGATTTTCTTATGACAATCTCCTTCTTTTTTGAGGGCTTGTATAGAAGATATCCATTTTTTCCTTGGGATTCCCTATAAATATACATTTTTTCCATGAGGTGGTAATTTTTTTAAGCGGTCCTTAACAAATGATTTGTATCCTTATAAATGAATATGTTCCAACATAGATTTATTTCCATATATTAATTCATATGGTATTCTTCTTGTTTCCTTAGTTGGTACTCATTTTATAATGTGTGTTAGAGCATGTAATTCATATCCCAAAAGGATAATGGAAGATCTGTATGAATCATCATCAACCTTACCAGGTCTAGAAAGGTATAGTTCCTTCTTTCACTAACACCATTCCACTATGGTGTGTAATGTGGATTGAGTGAAAAGAAAACCTCATACTGCCATAAAATTTTGATAAACACTTTGTTAAGATATTCACCAACTCAATCAGATCAAAGATTCATTATTTTCTTTCTAATTTGATTCTCTACTTCATTAAAGGATTCTTTGAATTTATCAAAGGACTCAGACTTATACCTCATCAAGTGAATATAGACATGTCAACTCAAGTCATTAGTAAAATTTATGAACTAAGAAGACCCGCCTATATATTTTAATAGAAAAGGTTAACACATATCATTGTATACCAATTATAGAATATTTATATATCTTTCACTATGTACACCAAATAATGGTTGATCATTTTACGTTATATACAAGTAAGACATATTTCAAGTAGTTTTATCTCATAAGAGTCAAAATAACCATGTCTATAGATCTTTTTTAGATACTTATCATTTATGAAACAAAGATAGTGTTATTGAAATTGGGTGTTAAATGATTCATACGAACTCGATTCGTTATCAATTATCAATACATGGTTATTTTAATTTAATACATAAATACCATTATTTAAATGTGTCATACCATAATATATGATGTATTTGTAAAAGAAACGAATATTATTTACAAACATGAAAATAAAATCATCTCTCTCTAAATAGAATACAAAAATTATGTTCTTGGTAATTATTGGTACATAATAATAATCTTTTAAAACCAAAATTTTCTATGTATGAAATGGAAGGTGGTAAATTAATATAGCCAAAGAATCAATTCATGCTCAATTGGATGATCAACGATCAACCTATCCTTTAACAATCTTTCAAGATGTGTTTATTTTTTACATTTGGATACAGATGTGAGAACCAAAAGTAAGATATAATACCCAATATGTAGATATAGAAAGATTTCACTCAATAAAGAATTCACTTGAAGATTCCCCTTGCTTATTCAATAGAGTTTATCTCTTCTAGTGTCTTAGATTCTTAAATGTGTATATATAGAAATATTTTCTTCAATAATGAATACAAATGAATCTTCCCATTTATTCTTCAATATGTTTTCATTCTTCTTCTAGTGGAAGAACTTTCTATATGAAAAACATACCACATTTTGTTATTTTTATTTCCTTTGGATCTTTTTTTTCTTGGAATAATGATACTCAGAAGGCTTAGATTTGGAATGAGTCTTGGAGCCCTATTCCTTTCCCTTTTCTTATTCACCTTAAGGAAAAAAATTCAAACCCGATGTCTTTATCAACTTGATGAATAAGAGTATGATGTTCAAAAAGAGTCTTCTCACTATTGTTCATATTATAGTTCATAATGAAATTAGAGAATCCTTTAATTGGTGTGGATGGAATCAGATAAATGTGAAGATCAATAGTTATCTTAGGCCCAAATATCTATAAGTTCTCTATATATCAAATCATATTGACTACATTAGGCATAGTCAACACTACCTCTACAAGCTTGTATGGGAATAGTGAATTGGAGATCTAATATCTCTTTTGTCTCACCTTCTCTTGATAAAGATCATAAAGGCGATTTGTGATATTTTATGCATCCATGTCCTCTTTTATTTTAATCATATCATTGGAAATGAATGGTAACATTAAAAATTGGACATTCATGGAATCATGCAAGTGTTTTAGGTAAAGAGACACTTCTTCCTCACTATCTTCTTTAGCAAGAAACTTGAGAAGTTGTATTTTCATCATATATTTTATTCATGGAATGGTATAATGCACAATCACCTATATCATTACTAGAAATTTGAGCTAGTGAGAAGGTAATCCTTCTCTAGTATGGATCATATTGATATATTAAATTTTGTATGACTTTCCATTTATATAATAAATAAGAAAAGAATTTCATTACATAATATAGATTAAAAAATTAGATGATTAACATTAATTTATTTGTTTACTCATCTCCATATATATTATCCAAACCCAATAGACATCACCATTGGTTAGGTAATATCCTTTCATATAGATATTCGAGTGGAAATGATCCATGTTCTTATTCTTATATCCCAAATGGAGGTCTAAAAATCTATTCAAATATATTTAGGTAGGCATAAGCTTCCAACTGCATTAACTCATAGATTCTTAATCCATTGACTGGACTACTCAATCCCAAAATCCATGATAAGTATTTCCAAAAAATTTCCCTACTAGATACACAAGGTCTCCTGGAGGTGATCAACCCTTAAGTTCAACTAGTTGAATTCAACCCAAAACTCATGTTAGAAATTCCCGAATAACTGAAATCACCCCAATAAAGGTTGTTCAAGAACATTGAACCAAGGTTCGATTTCAACCCAAGAAGCATAAGTCTATGCTAAATTATTATTTGATTTGAGTTATTTTATCTTTATTTTTAAATAAATCATATTATCTTTATTATATTATTGTTAATATTTAGTTAATTTACTTAAATTATTAACCATGTCAAGATAAAGTTCTACATAATCTAATTATTTAATTTCTTCTTGACTGATTTTTTAATCCATTTATTTAATGTGAAAATCATTCATTCAAATAAATAACTAAACATGAAATAGATTGAAATAAATAAATTAGGTTGGTTGGCCAGTTTTTGGAAAGAATATAGCAGGGCACTAGAGTCTGGATACAAAAGCAATTCACAATGTGAATTCAATTTATGATGTGAATTACTCTTACAAGACCACATGAATTTAATTTCAGACATGATTAGTTTTTTCCCTAGACTGAGGAATTCATGATGTGAATTTCTATTCACATTGTGAATATTTCATGGCCTTTCTAAAAAAATGATTCAAAACCCCCTTCCTTTATCCTAACCCTTCCCTCCGCCACATAGCATCAATGCATGAAAAGATCCTCTCCTTATCACATATGTTCCTTTGGTTCCCCCTCATCTGGACTCCAATTGATCCACCATTTGTCTCGTTGGATTCCTATCATTAAGATATTCGATATATTACTTTATTTTCTTGGTTTATCTCACCTTATTTAGAGTTATTTTAGTGTAAGATTATATGCCCTATCTCTAGGGTGTTTGTTTGGTTTTCCAAATTCTTTAATTCTATGCTGAATCAGAAGCTGATACTGGATGAGTACTACTCTAACACCATGAGGTAGGTGATATAGTAAATATACTTCAAGTATTTTTGCTTTATATTATTAATTTTAAGGATAAATTATGTATTTTCCATTTGTTTCCATGAAAATACCATTTCCTCTTAATTAACTTGTTATCCTTGATAGGAATTACCTTGTACCTCCATGTTCTTATTGGAATAGGTCCCTATCGACAAATTCCACCCCTTGAAGTGGTATCATGGAATCTCCCCCTTAATATGATATATTTTTATGGGACCTAACCACCTTCTAAGTGGTTATGGATTAGAATATAGATGAAATGGATATAATGAATTAAATGGAAAGTGAGTGGTATAAACACATCACATTATCTTACATAAACAATGGTTATGACTTTGTTTACTTGTAATTATAATGAATTATAAACCATTTATTGGATCATGCTAAATATTATTTGACTAATTATGGCTTATGATACATGGGAATAGCATCTCTACAGATATGATACTCGAGAATAGCATCCCATATACTTGAGATAATCAAGCATGGTGTCCCTACTAATATGATATTCTAGAATTGTGTCTCATATACTTATGATACTTGGTCATGACATCCCTACTGATATGATACTCTGGTATTTCATCGGATATACTGGTGATCTTGGGAATGACATCCCTTGTAATGTATGATACTCGATCATGGTGTCTCCAACTACATTATGGTACTCAAGTGACTATACATGGACACATAAGTTATGCCACAGATCCTAGATTTCAGTTTGTATCTATATATATGTATATAAACACCATTATATATATATGTATATGTTCATGGGGAAATTTTTTATGAGTTTTCCCTATATGGTCATAAGTAGGTAGTGTCATCCCAGTGTCCTTTAGGAACCATATATGACCATTTACAGATTACATTACTGCTTTAACTTTATTATATCTTCACACTACTTATATTATATACATTGGATGTATAGTTCTAGAAACCATTGGTGGTTTCCTACTGAGTATATCTCACACCCTTTTAGGGAAACCAGTGGTACCTAAAAAAACCTCGTGATTTTTGGTATGGAAAAAGGGAAGTGCCCATATTCTAATGCTTAATTATTATTATTAGGATGGAGTACAGGAGTATAGGACTAAGAAAATTCTCATAATGATGTTAAAGATAGTTTTTAGACTTATTGTATTTTTAGTATAGCATGTTGTATCTTTATATTATCGTGTATTCCTTTTTCCCCATTTTTTATATCATACAGACATGAAAACAGTTTTTATATGATGATGTTTATTGTTTCTACCATTATTTTATGTGATTGGATGATTTTCCTATTATATGATGTTTATTATTTATTATTATGATTCCATTTCTCATTTTATCTATTATACTATTGTTCTACTCAGACACAAGTGGGTATATTCTCACCATTATGTCCTCACAGAATCTCACTTCTAGTTGGTAGCCTCTAGGGAATGGGGTGGTGCATTTAAGGTCGTTTAACTCATCGGTTCAGATATTGTTATCAACTGGTCCAGGTCAGGACATCACATAGTTGTATCAAAGGCCTTTTATTTTATTTATTATTTTGGGATGGTATAAATGAGACTAGGACATGTCAAAATTTGGTAATGAGACTATTCCTAGGAGTAGGTAACTCATGTACTTAATAAATCCAAATTACCAGGGATGGGAATTTCTTTTATTG
Organism: Viscum album; assembly: GCA_963277665.1. Taxonomy (NCBI): domain Eukaryota; kingdom Viridiplantae; phylum Streptophyta; class Magnoliopsida; order Santalales; family Viscaceae; genus Viscum; species Viscum album. The sequence continues at coordinate 634,158,348 of OY728131.1, read as the reverse complement.
GATTCCACTTATTACAGTTTTTTTGATTTCATGATTGTGGATGCACATGATATGTGATTTTTATTATTATTATGATATTGGATTCCATTTTAACCTTGTCCTGGGGCGACATGGAATTGTTGACTCATGCATCACCTTAGGTACATAGAGATTCACATGTCATGCATTATGCCATTCCATATAGATGTATCTCATTGATTTTATTGCTTGTGGTTGTTATGAATAACTTGAATTATATATAAGGAGTTGTGATACTGTTTCTTATAGAGGAATTAGAAACATAATTTCTTACTTAAAGTGCATGCTTTAACCTAATAGTGTTTTCATGCATAGATTGATGCTCATACCTTAAGTAGTTAATTATGAAATGATGAGTCATGGAACATTGGTTTTAGGTGTAAGAACTTTTATATGGTCTTAATTAAATAGAAACTACATTTTAATTTATAAATTTTATTGTCTTTTATAAATTAGAAATGGTTATCTATATAATCAATGCATTTTAATTAAGTTTTTCTATATAAATGATCAAAAACTATAATGATTTTAAATTCTGAAATAAAATGGCCACCGTTAAATGTGGATGTTAATTTCAAATTAAATGGTGTTTTCCTCTATAACATGTAAATGACACTCTATATACTAGTTCCCCTAAATTATAGTAGATAGATTGAGCTTTAACTGACCATAGTAGTTGGAATTAGGTACTATCTATTGGTACTCTTATGATCTATACATTTCCCAAGCCTAGCATTAGGAATAATAAGAGGGGTGTGAATTTTATATAGAAATTATTTGTACCTATTCTATTCTTATACCCATGGATTATTCCATTACCCAATCTTGTTATGAGGTGTGTTATTGGAAATTGTTGAGTTATGCCACCATGAAATCCATGGGTCAAGTGTTTGGAAGGTGATGATGACCATGCTCTAGTGATGGAAGCACCTAACTCATCAGTAGTGCCACCTGTGACACCTCTTGTTATACCCAACTTGGGGATTGATGCATATTTTCGAGAGGGAATCTTGAGGCTCATGTAGATCATAAAGGGAGCCTTGTGATCTACCCATACTATGGAAGAGTTGACAAAATAATTTTAGTAGTACCCTTTACCCACTTTTTTAGGGACGGTGTCCCTTAGGATATAGATTCATGGATGGATACCATGACGATTATATTTGAGAACATTGAGACACCTCTTTAAAGGATATTTAATATTACTACTTATATTATTCAATATTCTTCCATGAAATAGTGGGATGTTATATCCAAAGAATATCATCATCAAGGTATGGAATGGATGGTCTTTCATATATTATTCTATGAATATTTATTTCCCCAACCACTAAGATTGGACTGAGCTAGAGTGTTTATGCATCTACAATAGGGTATTATGTCCATGATGGACTATTTTTCTTGGTTCATAGAGCTCTAGAGAATTAGGATGACTCTTTCTATTGATGATTTGGTGATAATGAGATGTTTTTAGGATGGTCACATATAGGCCATCTAATCTCAAGTGAATTTCTTTCGGTCTACCACAATTTCAGAAATAGTAAACCAAGAACTAATCACCAATTGAAAGCTAAGGCAAGCTGACGGTACAAGCTAGAGTGGTTCAAAATAGTGATAGGGAAGTTGTTCATTTATCTAGTAGAAACTTTTCTTTGATAATACATATGGGGTAACAACATCCAAATGAAACCCACTAATTGTTATGTAGTTTTTCACCAATGTGGAAATATAGGACATAAGAAACCCCAGTGTCCCAAATAGCCCATCGAGTTTTGAGGATATGATAAGTTAGGGAAACTTTAGTGTTTTTGTAGGACCGTCCCATCTGTTTCTAGTCAGAGAGGATCCATATCAGCATCGCCTTCCAAATTAGGATCATTAGTACCTCTCCAAATAAGTATTTGGAGTATTATCACCCATTCAAGAAGAGTAGGTTGTCTTGGATAAGGTATTTAGGATTTAGATGTATAGAGCCAATAGGTCGGACATACTCAAGGAAGTAATGTTATTTATCGGGGACTTGGATCTGGACATATCTATACAATGTATCCTTTATCAGAAGAGCAGATCACTGGTCCTTCTACAATTTGAGGAACTATTATAGTATCCTCATCTTTAGTTTTTGCCTTAGTAAACATTGGTGCTTCACATTTGATCATATATTTAGAAATCATATAAACTATTAGACTTGAATTTTTTACCTTTTGGGGGTGATGAACCTTGACACTCATTTGGGTATGCATTTATAGAGTGTATGAATGTGTGAGGAGTTCCCCCTTGAGATAGGAATCCAACATTTTCTATGGAACCAATTCATTCTTGAGATAACTAGTTTCAAAAATATTCTCAGGATAGATTGATTGGTTCCTTACCATTACTATGTGGATTTATATCACTATAGGTTTCCTTTAAATAACCATAGAGTTTTGGTTATATACATAATGGTGAATGGGATATCCAGGTGAGATGAGCTAGACCAGAGCATCGTGGACTAAGTAGAGTGACAGTCCAAATTTCTATTCTTTTTCTAGATGATCAAGGAGTACATTGAGCTAATTTTACTCCAGTAGTTGATCACTTTAGAGAAATATTTCCTAATGAATTTATCCAAACTACCTCCTAAGATAGATGTATATTTCAATATCTTTCTAGTGATAAAAGATTCACTAGTATCCATTCCTCTTTACAGGATAGCTAGTACTCAGATGTTGGGACTCAAGAGGAAGATAAAGGATTTGGAGGCTAGTAATTTTATACTACCCAAAACTTCACCATGGGGTTCATCTATCTTTTTCTCCAAGAAGGATAAAAATACCAAAATTGAAATGGAATGGTGTCTCTATGGATTTTTTTACTGGTTTGATGAGTTCGCCTAAAATTATAGACATGGTTTGGGTAGTCATGGAAATGCTAATGAAGGTCCCCCATTTTGTTTCTATTAGGGATACCTTCTAAGTGGATGAGACTAGGATATTGTAATTTCATAAGATTATATGCTTACATGGGGTACCTCATAACATCATTTCAGGTATTAATTCTTATTTTACATCAAGTTTATAGTAAGGGTTATAGAAAGATCATGGGACATAGATATTTTTTAGAACATCCTTTCACCCATAGACCGACGGCCAGCCCAAACATACAATGCAGGTACTAGAGTACATGATTTGGTCATATGTCCTTGATTCCCTAGGTTCTTGGGAGAAACATATACCACCCATTGAGTTTTCCTGTAATAAAAAAATTCTAAAGTACTATACATCGTTCACCGTTATTCTTAGATGTGGTAGAGGTCTAACTACTGGGATCTTGTCTCGATCAGGAGACTTTAGAGTGGGTGTAGCTTATCAGAATGTAGATGGTTGAAACTTCATCTAGATAGAAGTCTTATGTTGACCGATGTCACCAAACTCTAGAGTTTTAGGTAAGGGATCATTTTTTCTTGCATATTTTTCCTAGATCGGGGTATAAGAAGATTTGGGGACAGTGAAATATATTGCCTCATTACATCAATCCATTCAAGATACTAGAGAGAGTTAGGTTAGTAGCTTATCAGATAGCACTTCCTTAGAGGTACCAATCCATGCATGAAATCTTCCATATATCACATCTTCATCAATTTCAAGTTGAGCCATAACATACATTGTATCATGAGGATATTAACTTGGAGTCTTATAATTCTTTTGAGGGTACCCTATCAGTATTTTTGATCATAGCACAATAACACTCTGAGGTGGATATGTCCATCTAGTAAGGGTGTTATGATAGCACAACCATGTATAGGATGAGACTCGAGAGATAGATGTCAATGTACATGGTCAATGGTTGGTGTTTCTCTCAAATGAAGAATTACCACCCTTGGAAGGGAAACTCATGGATCAGTTTTTTTAAGTGGGAGACTGTAAGATCCCGGTTTTTTATATGAGGTATGGATCCTTAAAATTTTAATAACTCCTGATTAATTTTATATTTTTGGGTTAGACTTGACAATTTTACCTTTAGGGTGGTCGGAGTTTTTGGGAAGAAGGTAGTAGGGGGTGGATTTTTCCTATAAAACCTATTCATGTTGTGAATGAAATTCATGACATAAATTACTCTAAAAAAATTCCATGAATTTAATTTAGAACGTGATTCTTTTTACACTAACATAAGGAATTCATGACCTGAATTCTTAATCATGTAGTGAATATTTCATATTATGTTTTAAAAAATGGGAAGAAATCCCTTATTTTATTCCAACCCTTCCCTCTTCTACAAATTAGTGGTGAATATAGAGCCCATATCCTCGTCACCTATGTTCCTTTCATTTCCACCCCGCATTCAGACTTTGATCGAGCTACCACTTCTATTATTGGAATTATCCTGGTAATATATTTGATCTCTTACCTTCTTTTCTTGGTTTGTATAACCTTATTTAGATTTATTTTAGTGTAAGATAATATTCCCTACTTCTAGGGAATTTTTATGATTTACTAATTTCTTCTGTTTTAGACCGAATAAGAAGTCGATACTAGACAGGTACTCCTCTACCACCATGAAGTAGGTGGTCTAGTAAATATCCCTTAAGTATTGTATCTTTATATTATACATCCTGGTGATGAAAGCTGTATTTTATGTTCATTTCCATAAAAATAAACTTTTCCCTTAATTAACATGTTATCCATGATAATAAATGACTCTGTGCCTCCTTAATCTTGTTGGAATAGGTCCCTATCGACAAAAGCCACACATTAACGTGTGCTAATGGAATTTCCCCTTGATATTATAAATTATTATTGGTCCAAACCACCTTATAAGTGGTTATGTCCTGAAATTAAGATCAAATGACTATAATGAAGTAAATGGAATGATATTGGTTTGACCACATCTTGTGGTTTTACAAAAACAATGGGCACACCCTTGTTTAAATGGAACACTAATAAATTATAAACCATTTATTGGATCATACTAATGCCTATTTGACTTATGATTTCTTATGATGCTGAATAATAGAATACCTGATGATATGATACTAAGGAATGGCATCCCATATACATGTGCTACTTAGGCATAAACACCCTACTGATAAGATACATGGGAAAGGCATCCCATATACCAATGATACATGGTCATGGAATACATACCGATATGATACTCAAGAACAGAGTCCCATATACTCATGATTCTTGGTAATGGAGACCCTTATGACATGTGATACTTAGGCATGGAATCCCCTGCTACTTTATGTAACTCTATTGACTAGACATGGATGGTTGATTTACACCTTAGGACCTCTCTAGAACTATGTATCTGTATATATAAATATAAACATAATTATGTATATAGTTAATATATATACATACATGAATACATATACATATGAATATGATCATGGTGATATCTATTCAGAGGTTTCTCAGCATGGTTTAAAGTAGGTAGTGTCAGCCTGGTGTCCTTCATGAACCAAACTTGACCATTTATAGCTTACATTACTGCTTTACCATTACTATTTCTATACACTTATCATATTATATGCACAATATGGATAGTTCTAGACACTGTTGATGGTTTCCTAATGAGTATCTCTCACACCCTCTTCATTCTACTAATGGTACTTGAACCGAATTCATGATTTCAAGTATGGATAAATGGAAGAACCTAACTTCCAATGCTTAATTATTAGTATTATTCGTGAGTTCATGAGAAGGAGATTGATTTCATGCTCATGATGATGTTAGAGATAGTTTTTGGCTTTTGTATTTTTAGTATATCATTTTCTATCTTCTTATTGTCATGTATTCCTATTTTCCCATTTTTATAGAATACAAACATGAAAAAAAATTATATATGACACTGGTTATTGTTTCTACCTTTTCTTTATGTGATTTGATGATTTAGATATTTTTCATTGTTTGTTATTTATTATTATTATTCATCTTATTATATCATCTAATATACCATTATTATACTCTAACACAAGAGGGTATAGTCTCACCCATTGTATCCTCACATACCCTTGCTTCTAATCAGTTGCCTCTAGCATATGGGGAGGTAAGGTTGAGGCCATATGGACCACCGGTTTGTCCATTGTTATCGAGTGATTCAGGATAGTAAATCATAATTTTTCCACGTTCAGATCCTTTACCACATTTCTTATTAACACCTATATTTTTTATCCTAACTATTCCCTTGATGTTGGGGAACATCATGGGGTCATTATCTACTAGCTACATCTAACATTAGTGGAACAAAGGCCCTCTTCCCCAACTATTAGTATATCTTCTACAATAACTGCTTATGTTTGGGCTAACAAAGGACCTGGCCACCTATACCATACCAATCTCCCTAAATAATTGAGAACTGCATCTGATGGTTCCCATGACTTCCACAAGAAAAATAAACTCGTACAAAACTCTTGGTGGGTTCACAAAAGATGCTACCCCTAGAGAAATGGGAGGAAGGAAACTTTTGAGGTTGACTCCGAGCTAGAAGAAACCTCAATGGTCTAAATTCTTGAGATCCTCTATTAAATAATCTTATCCTTGAGGAAACATGATGTCTCCCCACATAAGATGTCCCCAATTAAGAATCCATCCTCTCAATCACCTCATCCTTTATTCACCTATAAATACGTATGAAATGTAAAAGAGGTGATTGTATATCAAATCACAAGATGTGATGACTCTTCTAAACATAGAGCTCCAAACTCCTCATCTAAATAAATATCAGAGGAAAAGTGAAGACGATCCTTAAACATGATCTCTAAATCTCACACAATTTGGATCCTCTGGTAAAGAGAGATAATCTTATATAAATTTTTTGACCTTGTCCTCACCAATAAAAAAATTTCATGAAATGAACTATGGAAATCGTCCCAAGAGACATATTATTCCTTTCAATCCCTAGGATATAGGATCCACCACTATTATATTGCTCCCCACATCTGATAGAAGGTCAATGAAACTCAACACTCATCCTTGTCTTAGATAAAACTAAAATAAATCTCATCCTCATCTAGAAATCACTATGTATCAAGATCAGAGAATCTCTCTTCAAACTTAATCATCCCTGGAGACTAAAACTCTCACTATGTCTTCCTCTACAACTCATCCTCCTCAATCGGGACAACCCTCATGTGGTCAACTGAGTCAATCTATTGAACCTCACCAACCTTAGACACATGCTGATGACTACCAGTTGGTATCTCTACAAATAAGAACCAAAATCTAAATATCAATAGCATTAAACTTATTTAATAAAAATTATTTAATTAGATTCACTTTTTTTTCAAAATAACCATATTTCAAATACAAGTGAAAACAATCATGATGCATGTACTATTGGATGTTCACTAAAATATATATTCATGAGATGAATGTGCACATGAATATGATGCATGAAATATATATATATATATATATATGTGTGTGTGTGTGTACATTTAATAAATGAATTTTATGCATGTATTTTTTCATGAATTTGATTCATGGATATAATATATTTTTATATATATAATTCATTTTCTCTTAAATGGTTTATTCATTAGTTACAATCCATTATTGATGGATTAAAGTCTTAATTTTAATTTTTCTGAAAATGTTAAATTAATTATTACAAATAGACACAAACACATATGATGTGTTATGAAGTGGGAGCCTCAATCTTCAGCTATATAAGAGGATGAGATTCTCTACTATTAGGTGTGATTTATGTGAAATTTTTATGAGTCTCTATTAAACTTTCTTCCTTATAATACTTTGTTTGTCTCATTTGAGAAGATGATATCACCCTTTCATCATTCGAGTATACTTATTATAAGAACATGGATCCAAGTAGTCATTGTAACACATCATAAGTAGGGTGTGTTCATTTATTTATCCTCATAATCTCTTTCAACGGAACTCTATCAAAGGATGAAGATGGAAGCTATTATAACTAAAAATTTTGAGGTACATTTTTTGTGATGATATTAACATGTTTATTTCTTGAAGATAGATTTCATGTATTTTTTGGTTTTATTTCACTGAAAATGGTCATTAGATGATTGATCAAAAACCATTAGCAGTACTATAGTGAGGTTCCTCAAGAATTAAACATGTTTTGATCATTGGTTTTCAAGTAAAAATGTAGAAAAACATTTTTTTTGTAAAATATATGTTGGTTTCAAACCCTTACATGAGCTACATAATTGTAGATATGATTTACCATTATGTAGGTAAGATGTGTAAAGCTTATACTCATACAAAAACTTCTATGTAAATATTGACATGCCTTTACCCTTATGAAATACCCTTAAGAAGAAGGTCTGTGTATGAGTAACATCATTTTAACAGTTATGAAAATTTGTTGTGTAAAGTTAGTAATCTTGTGCAAGGGGTTTTTCATAATGGAAGTACCCTTATGAAAAAGGGTTTACGTAAGGGTCATTTGCACTTAACCCTTATGTATAAAGGTACTACTGGGTAAAGGTATCTTATTCTTACCTTTACATAGCATATAAAATATTATGACAACCCTTATGAAAAGGAGTATTGTAAAGTTAATAACTTTATGTGAGGGATATACGTAAAGGTAGTACCCTTATGTAGTAGTGTCGTATAAAGGTAAATCAAGACCTACTCATACATGAAGCATTCGGGTAAGGGTAATATCATTTGTATCCTTGTAAGACGTGTTAAATCTAAGATATATAATGGCAAGAAGTGGATTACCTTTACACAATGGCTTTAGATGACCTACATAAGGGTAAAGGGAGGATGCCTTTACACAGAATAGGGATAAATCATTACAATATCCAGAAATAATATTTAAATATTTTTTTTAAATATTAAATGGTTTTTATGGTTTATAAAATGTTTATAAATAATAATAAACATTTTTTGGGATATTTTAATTTATAATAATTTTATAAATTAATTGATTAATTATAAATTATTTATAAAGAATTAAATAAATGTTTATAACACGTTATTCTTTAATATTAAAGGTTAATATTTTAAAATCACTTTTAAAAAATTAAATGATATATCTTATGATATAAAAATAAATGGTTTTTATAGAAATCATACGAGTTTATTTATAAAGCATTTAAAAATTACAAAATATATATGATATTTAGATTATATAAAATGATTATATAATATATGTTCAATTATAAATTTTGTATAATTCATGAAATATCATATAAATTCCATTTAATATAAAATATAAAGAGGATTATATTGAAATAAATCTAAAATATTTATATTCATGATAAATTATAAATTTTTTATAATAATTTATTTATAAATAGTTCATAAATTCCTTATGTATTGGAAAATAAATTAATTGTTTATTTATATGTTAAATTTACATGATATTCATGTCTAGAAAAATAATTAAGAAATATGAATATTTCGTATTCCCATTTTTATGATAAATTACTTCTTGGATAGATCCTTGTATATCATGCTAGGTTTTATATCATAAAATTTAGTTTTTATCTACCTTGACATTGGTTTTATTTTTAGTTATGAGCTTGACATTAGTTGTTGCACACAGTTGTGAATATTAGTTGTTAGGATTTTAATGAATTGAATTGTCTCTTTAGTAAAGTGTCCCTATATATAGGGACTTGGGGTTAGACTACCTACTTTTTCGGAGGATTTCCCTAGAAAGGAAAGTGAATAGGTTTGGTTATCTTTCACTCCAACCTTATTCGTGTGGAGTTTTTCAATATCATATCACTCTATGTTGTTACATAACACATTCATGTACCTTATGCATGTGATTCATTTAGATATGTATGAATATAATTGACTTATTTTTTGGGGTGATTAATAATGACTTGTGGGTTGTGTAAAGTGTTACACATTAATATGTCTAGAAGTTGTTATTTTTGTGGTTGGAATATGGATTTTCAAAACTAAATTGTTATAATCATGCATATCTAATAGGAAATAAAACATAAAAAGTTAAATATTACAAAACATGTAATGGTAATGAATTTAATAATCATATGATTTATATTAAATAGTTGTGACCTTACAAGAAACCCAAAAAATTCTAAGTGTGATATTCTTTCCAAAGAAACTCTTTATAAGGCCTCAGTCATCCAATTAGGTAGTTTTGTGCCATAGTTGGGTGATTCTAGATTATTGGTGTAAGGAAAAAATGTGAATTTCAATTTTCTTGTCAGGTAGTTTCATGTAATAATCAGGCACCCCTAGATTGTCCTTGGATAGCTTTTTTCTGGAATTTCCTTTAAGCTACAATAGTTAGGAATACTTGATGATTATAATATTATATTAATAGTGAGTAGTTAATACGTATGATAGATTTGGATAAAGGGTTATTCGTTCAACTATCCATGAGTCACAACTATTCTGATTGGGATGATTCCCTACGTAAATAACTAAGCAGCGAGATGAATTCCCTAGAGGACTCATTGCTTAGTGAAATATGGATCTTGGATCACTAAATAGATATGATTTATGGGGTCATCATTTTAAGTGGGAGAACTTTCATTTAAATACCTTAATGAAAACATATAATACATGATACTCACCTACTGATATGTGTTTTTTGTAGATAATGGAATACGTCACACAAATAAAATTGAGATCATTAATAGGTATAACTTATAAAATAGTTAAATGTTGGTATCTAGAATTTATAATTGTTCTGATGGATAAACATTCAGTGTACACAAATCTGAATGTTATAGAAATCGGTTTCTATAACTATGAATCATGGGTATTAGATATTGGGTATGTGTCACACAAATTTACTAGCAAACATAGACTCCAATACAGGAGGAAATTAATGAAGGGTGAATTAGATATTCTAGTCAAAAATAGAGAAAATGTATATGAATTAATGGTTAGAACTAATGATCTAATTTTTTCTAATGGATTGATCTTAGAATTGGAAAACTAATATTTTGTTCCTACTATAAACAAGAATTTAATTTTTTTATATTGTTTAGAAAATATGGTATTTTTATTAATTATTAATAAAAATATTTTATATATATATAAGAATGAATTTTTTTATGAAATTGGGAATATAAGGAAAGGTTTAAATATTATTGATTTGGATAATCCTATTTATAACATTCATAAAAATAAGGTTAAGGTTGATTCTAATCACACCCACCTTAAGCATTGTTTCCTTGGACATATAAACAAGAAACATGTTTAAATAATCTATAGAGATATATTGTTGGAATCATTTGATTTTGAATCTTTTGATACATGAAAATATTGTTTATTAGGAAAAATTACAATGTCACCTTTTGGGAGAAAAGGTGAGAGGGATAGAAGATTATTGGATCTCATACACAGTGATGTATGTGGACTAATGAGAACTCGAGAAAATGGTGTCTTTAGGTACTTATTTACTTATACCAATGAATTTATTCAGTGTTGGTATGTGTTTTTCATGAAACACAAGTATGAAATTTTTTAAAATTTCATAGAGTTTTACAATTAAGTACATAATCAAATGGGAAAAAGTATTCCTCCAATCATATCAAGGAGGTAAATACTTGATCTAGTAATTCATAGCTCATCTAAGAGGTTGTGAAATTTCTTAATAACTCACACATCCCAAAATTCCATAATGTAATGGTGCATCTAAAATTAGTAATCATACCATATTAGACATGATAATATTGATGAATCTTCTATGTGTACTTACTATATCATTTTGTGGTTTCACTCTAGATAATTCATCATTCCTACTAAACTACATTTCATATAATGAAGTTATAAAGGCTCCCTATGAGATATAATATAGGAAACATTATATTTTTCCTTAAATTTTGATTTAGGTTTTGTAAGCTTATATATGATGTTTGACTTCTGATAAACATGCACCTAAATCTGATAATTTTTTATTTATTAGATATCTTAAGGAAATAAAGGAATATTATTTCTATAATCCTAAAGAGAACAAAGTGTTTGTGGACTGACACGTGGATTCCTTTGAGAATAAAAAAAATAAATCGAGGATTTGGTGGGAGAAAATTTAAACTTAGAGAATTTAAAGACCAAGAAATAGGATGTATTCCTGATATGTAAGTTTATCTAGTCCCATAAATATTTGTGAAATAAGAACTTAATCAAGTTACACAAGAACCTCTTATGTCTGGTAAGATTCATCAGGAGCTCGATAGATACAGATTTCTCATTGATAATGATGATGAAGTAATGTTTATAAGAGATGAACCTATTTCATACTACAAGGCCATTGAGATTTGGGATTATAATAAATGGTTAGAATACATGGAATTTGAGTTGGACTTGATGTACACTAACCAAGTTTGGAACTTGGTAGATTCACTTAATGGGTTAAGATCTATAGGGTTTATATGGTTTTTCTATAAGAAAACTATAATTGATGGATGATTATCTACCTAGAAATCATTATAGGATTAACAGGGTACAAAAAACGTTCATGGTATTGACTATTAAGAGATATTTTCACCTATTGTGATAATAAATTCCATTCATATTTTTCTAGCCATGAAATCTAATTATGATTATGAGATATATCAAATGGATGTAAAAAATGCATTCATTAATGGTAATTTAATTGAGGACATGTATATGATACAACCTAAGGGTTTTTAAGTACCAAATGATAATGTTAAGGTTTATGAGTTGTAATGATCTATTTATGAAGTAAAGTATGCTTATTGGAGTTGGAATATCTATTTTGATGATACAATAAAATATTTTGGTTTCATTATGTACATGGATGAGTCATGTTTAAACAAGTTTCATGGTAGGAGTGTAGTGATATTTCTAATACTACATTTAGATGACATACTTCTTATTATAATTGATTTCCTAAAACTATTCTCTTTGAAGATATGGCTAGGTAAGTATTTCTCAATGAAATACATGGGGTAAAAAGCATACATACTTGGTATGAGGATATATAGAGATAGATCTAAGAGTTAATTCAGGATAATTCAAAACAAATATATTGGTAAAGTGTTGAAGTGGTTTAATGTGGATAACTACAAGAAGGGATCTTTACTATTGTTTCATGGCATGAATCTTAGTAAGATTCGTGATCCTTCTAAAGAATTAAAAAGGATGGATAGGATTTTTTATGCATATTTCATGGGATATATCATTAATGTCATGTTATTTACTTTACATAGTGTCTCTTATTATTTAATAATAATAAGTAGACACCAATCCAATCCTAGTGAGAGTCAATGTGTTTCTGTGAAGAACATCCTTAAGTACTTGAGAAGAAATAATGATATGTTTGTGGTATTTGGAGGAGAAGATGGGCTCTATTTAAAGTGTTACACATATGTTAGTTTCTAATACGATAAATATGATATGAAATCTCAATATGGATTCGTGTTTTTCCTAAATGGAGTATAAATTAGTTGGAATATTTCCAAACAATGAAACATTACAGACTCGACTACATAGGTAAAATGCATCGCTGCATTAGATGCTGCAAAGGATTTTTTTTGGATTTAGATGTTCATTTATATACTTAGAGGGGTTCCTAGAAATAAGAGAGAAATCAAGGTATACTGTTGAAAAAATAGTGTTTTTTCTTAGATTAAGGAACCCTAGTATCATTAAAGGAACAAACACATCCTTTTAAATTACTTTCTTATATGAGAGATCATTGAGAGGGGTGATGTAAATATCAGTTTGGTGACTAAACAGAATAATGTAGAAAATCTATTGACAAAAACATTATGTCAATAACATGAGGGTTATGTATAATATTTGGGTGGTAGACACATTATATTTTGGGTTTAATGGTTTTAAATATATCATGTTATTATAATAAATTCAATCTTCAATTATCATTCATTCATGTGTACTGCAATTCTACTTTACATGAATAGATAAGTGATAATATCTCCTCAAATTATGACTTTGAATTTTCCCTAACTAATGATCATTATGGATAATTATGGGTTTTAATGATATGATAAGGTTATAGTGACTAGAATATTATATTCATTAAAAATATTTTTATACGAGGGATGAAGAATATATTCATGAGGTAATAAGTAGAGACTTATTACATAGATTTATCCACTAAAATATATCTCATGGAATATCATACAGTCATTGATATATATTAGGGTGTATTCTTATTATGAATCCTTTTTACCTGAGGTTGAAGAGATACATAACATGTGAACTTTCATACTTTTATACCCTACTTATCTAGGTCTACATGTTGATTAGCTAATACGAGTATGGTTGCATGTGTTGTTGATCATATCATTGGTTGTAGTGCAACCAATATAGTATTTTTCCACTTTTATGGTAGGTTAAGGACATAAGGTCTATTATTTAATTAGAATAAAGAAATTATAGTTGTGCTTACTTGTTTCACATATGATGTGTTCTACTACATAGATGAATGACATGTGATGTATTTGTCGACTTGGTCAGTCTTTTTTGGGGAATAAAGAAATGATGAGAGGTCAATAGTATATTGACATGTTTCAGGACTAATTTCACTCAATTTGATGGAAAAATAGATTATATAGACTCTCATATGATGTATATAACACTTCTTGTGGTGGACATGTTCATATAGAGATATTATTATGTTTGATGGAGATCACACCAGACCCCTTAGTAGCTTGAGTACCACTGATGCTTTTCTAGAGTCCACTCATTACTTAAATCTATGAAATTCTGATTTCATAGTTGTTTTCAACTCTAATAATGCATGAAGGGTCACATAGTTAGGTATAAATATTTGGGAAAAAATTCTCAAAATGAAGATAGTTTGATGAAAAACTATATACAAAAGAGTTTGGATAGACTCACAATGAGTTGTGAAGTTTATCATAAAGTATTTATTATATTTTAGTTTAAGTGGGATATTTTTAGATGTGAAATAAAATATACATATATACCTAATATGCATGTACACATTCATATAATTTATGAAATATATATATAAGTGTGTGCATAATAAATGAATTTAATGAATGTATTTTTCTATGAATATGATGCGTGAATATAATACATATATATATTTTTAATTTTCTTTTGAATAGTTTATTCATTAGTAAAAAACCATTTTTAAAGGATTAAATGCTTTACATTAAATTTATTGAAACTTTTCAATGAATTGTACCCAATAGATAGATATTCATATGAATAATTATGAATTGTGAGCCTCAATATTTGGCTATATAAGAGGTTGAGATCCATTATTTTTTGGCATAAAGTGTGTGTGGTCTTTATGAGCCTATGTTAAACTCTATTCCTCCTGGTACTTTGTTTATCTCATTTGATAAGGCACTGGAACCCCTTCAGTATTTGGGTATCCTCACGATACGATCATGAATCCAAGTGTCATTATATCACCTTAGAGGCGGGGTGTGTTCGTTCAATAATCCTAAATATCTCCCTCATGAAAACTTCATCAAAGGATAAATATGGAAGATGATGAAAATCACATTTCCTAGGTAGTTTTTTATTTTGCGATAATGTTAACACATTTATTTCTTGAAGATAAATATATTCTATTTTTGAGTTTTCTTCCACTACAAATGGTCATTATATGATCATGTTAAACTCATAATGTACCTCTCCTGAGTATCTACCCTATAAATGGAACCATATCACTTAGTCAATTGATAAAATCGATGTCCTTTAATCACATCATGGAGTTGTGGGGTAACAATATCATATCCTATACAATCTCCCAGACCTGTGTCACAAACCAATTTCAAAGAATATCATTGTCCCACCAACCAATATAGAACTTACTAGTAAATACACTCAATATTAATTATATCTCTCAACCAAAAGTTTTGATATCACTTTTTCACAAAATTCCTTCACTGAAAAACCATTATGGTCTTGTATTGAAGAACAGAGTTACGCTCAAGGCTTGTCTTTAATAGGTCTTGTTTTGGAGACTAGCACTAAGGGTATAAAACATACAATGGGAGTAATTAATTATTATACACTAAATAAGGATAATATTAATTGTTAATATATATAATATTCATGTGATTTATTATTCATAAACACCATTTTAGTTCATTTTACACTTTGAACATCATTTCACATTATGATTGTAAGTCCTTAAAATGCACTATTACAGGTACATTTTGAACACCATATAAACTACCCAATGGTCTTGATTTTATTTTAATATTTAATTTTAAGGATTATCATTACAATGGAAACAATTCATACTTTTTTAGTACTTAAAGATTCACATTGGAAGACCACCAAAATGGGCTTTCATGTCAACAAATTCTGGGAAAAGTAAACTGGACAGCAGCCCAATAAAGAGATTGTATCAGCCAGGATCCAAGACCAATGATTCTAAAAATTTAATAGAAGATATAGGTCATAATTTTGAAACTTTATTACAACATTGAAAATAGAAAATTCATATGTTTTAAGGGAGTTTCAGGTGGCCCAAGTTGGAGATAAAATGTTGGGCCATATTCTGCGTCCCAGAAAAACAGCCCACCATTTCAATAATATCTTGCAAAAAAATTAATTTGGGTTAACATTTTATAAAAGGTTAGGAGAAATCCTGGGATAAATTTTCTTCTTCTATATCCCATTCTAATTATTACATCTAAAAGGTAATTTCTATGTCTCTATTCAGTGGATGCAAGCTAGCTTCCACTTCGGGTCAAGAGTGGAAAAGTCCAAGTTCCACAAGCTTTCCACCACCCTATGCCTACCATACTCAAGTGGGATGACATTCAATATTTTAGGCTCAACCCAAGGCTCAAAATATTCCTATTTAAGGCAATGGTGTTGGAGGATTTATCTATATTTGGTGCTTTGTTTAATTGTAATTTTATGCTGTGATTTTGTTTCCTTGAGTTTGTCTTTTTCATGTAAGTTGTACAATTCTCCTTAGTTTCTTAATAAAATTTCTTCTTATCCTCTTAATTGTTTCTTATTCATATCACATTGATACCTTTGTTTAAATTTGTGAATTTATTCACACCAAACCTTATGAAACTATCACACAATGGTGGAGTGATTGTTATTTCATTGTCTTTTTTTACTTATCCAATTCCTCCCTCATGAGTCTACTTTCCACTTCCATTGAAACCATAGAATCAATGGAGGGATAAACCACTTATGGGTTGATCCAATGGAGTATAAAGGGTCTGGATTGGATGTTATTTCTCACTCCATTAATGTCTAATTACTTCTTTTAATTGAGAATTTTGTTTTATGATCTTTAAATGCCTTCGTCCTTGTTGAATTTAAGGCCACACACTTCAAGTGCCAATATAAACCTTTACCTTGGACTACTCAAAACGTTGATCTTTCAAGTGTATATGTTATTAGTATTAGATTGTGTAGGCATTAAACCAGTAAGTGATTACGTGTCTTGATCTCCTTAAATGAACCCATCTCAAATATAAAAAATAGAAATAATTGAAAAAGGAATGCATCCAATCCACCCCAAGTGATAACCTAGGATCAAATCATTATTTTAAATTGAATTCACATAAGTATCTTAGTTTTCTATTAAAACAATCTAAATTCAACCTAAGTTGGCCACTTAATAGTCAAAAACAATCCATATAATGTGTATGTCTGTAGGTTACTTATTAGGTCGTTGAGGATTCGACAACCCAAGCTAAACTTCAAGCGACCGTTTAACCCTAAAATCTTGGGTAAATTTGGGAGAGACCAATTTTTGGCACTGTTTCTAGGGAATGTCACCATATAGGTTTGTTTATGGAAAAGCATTCAATTTACCAGTTGAAATTGAACATAAGGCTTTTTGGACAATTAAGAAAATGAATTGTGACCTCTCATTTTCTAGAACAAAAAGAAAATTAGATCTCAATGAACTTGAGGAACATAGGATGGAGGCTTATGAAAATTCAAGTATAAATAGATTAAGAGTTCAATCCTACAAATCTATAAATCTTAAAACCAAACACATTTTAATAGGTAAAACTATTATTGTGTATATATCTAAACTTCATTTACACCTAGGAAAGCTAAGGTCCAGATGGTCGGGTCCATACATAGTGCATATGGTGTACCCCCATGGGGCTGTAGAAATTCAAGATCCCACAAATGGTCAAACCTTTAATGTTAATGGTCATAGAGTAAAAACATTTATTCAACCATTCTAAAAATATGAATTTGATTAAGAATTGTGTGGACCAACATTAGATAAGGAAAATACTTAAACAATTAGGGGTCTAAGTCGAGCTAGCGATGTTAAACAAAAAGAATTGGTTTTTATGTGAAAATTTACTTTTAAAAGTGAAAAATTCATTAAGGTACATTTAGTAGGTAGAAATTATTTGGATTTCATCCAGAAGGGGGATGTCCAACTTAACTTGAGATGAGATTTCCCTCAAAGTCTCATTCAGTTCTGGTTTAGTTTTTCCTCTCATGCATTGAGGGAAAAGAGCAGGTTGTTTGATTATTTGGTGTGGTTGTAGTTACTTCACATTCTCATTGGGTTTTTCAGAATCCATGGGTGGTTCTTCCTCATTTTCATGCGTTGTTGAAACTTTTAATTGTTTTGGAATGGATTGTTCAGGTTTCTTAATGGATTTACCACTTCTTAAAATAGTCACTGCTTTGAGTTGTTCATGAGAGGTTTGTGTATAACTGGATTCTCCCCTTAAATTTGAGGATGGTACCACCTGAGTAGGCATGGGTGCCTTCCCATTTTTATGGTTTTTAGTTCATGTTTAAGGGATGATACTTATAAGTTAATTTTATCCATTTGTTTACACAACTGCTCAAGGATTGTAAGAGCTACAGATTGAGTAGGGGATTGTGTTGGTTGGTTTATACCAAGAGGATACTTCGGTTGTTGGATTGGTTTTTTCATGGGTTGGTGTATGGTTTGTTGGTATTGGAAAAGAGGATGTTGATATTGTACTATTTGTGGTTGTAATTGGTTATGGTTTTGGAAATTTTGTGTAGTGTAGGGGTTTGGTCCTTTTGGTTGGCTAGGTTGTTGGTTATCTTTCTAGAGGAAGACTAGGTGTTCATTGTACCTTGGATTGAATTTGTTTTGGTACTGTGGGTTCTGAATGTTCAAAGCATTGACCTTTGCCAGTGGTCCTCCTACAAGGACATCTTTAATGGAAGGGATGTTTGGGAAGTTTTCAGTCTTGTGCTCATGTTTGTCACAAATTGTGCAAATAGGGTCAATAGTTTTAATTTCATGGACCTTCCTAAGATAGATCTCCTCAAACATCCTAGTGAGTGAAAAAAGTTTCACACTAAGGCTTTCCTTCTTTTTAAGTTTGTGAATTCTACCAGATTTGGGTGGATTCTCATATTAGGGTGATGTTCCCCATGTTTGATTTTGTTCAGCAAGGATTTATAGATACTCATAAGCATCATTTGGGGCTTTGTTTTTTAAAGTTCCATTACACATCATGTCAATGAATTCTTTGTTTCCCAGACCCAGCCCTTCATATAAAATTCTTAGTTGTTCAGAAATAGAAAAACCATGGTGTGGAACCATGTTTAGGGAGTCTTTGAACCTTTCCCATGTTTCATAAAACGAATCTACTTCTTTTTTAAAAATATTATGGATTCTATTTTTAAGTGAAATTATTTTGTGATGAGGGAAGTATTTTTTGTAGAATTATCTTTTTAATTGGTCCCAGGAGTGGATTGATGCAGGTATCAGATTGTTTAACCAATTATTTTCTCGATCCTTAAGTGATAAACGAAAGATCCTCATCTTAGGTGACTCAAGTTGATGTGGTGGGAACATGGTTTCAACAATGTCATTGAACTATTTAAATGAAGGTATGGAATTTCTGACTCCATACCATGGAAGGTTGGAAGGTGGTTTAGGACATGATGTTTGAAAACATAGTGGCCTTCTCCTATGGCAGCATACCTAATGCAAGAGGGTGCATTGGTCCAAGCAGGTGTGAGGTAGTTATTCATGGTTTGATCGACTACATTCCCCATGTTTGGGATCGCCTCATTTGGATTTTCATTTTGGTTACCACCTAGGTTTATGAGTTGGTTTCTTTGAAGAACTTTCATTGAAATGGGCTTTCATGGCAACACGTTCTGGGAAAAGTAAACTGGACAACAGTCCAATAAAGAGACTATATAGGCCAGGATCCAAGACCAATTATTCGAAAAATTTAACTGAACATATAGGAATCTATTTTGAACATTTCATCCAATAGTTTTAAGAGCTAATCCAGATGTTTTAAGGGTGTTCTATGTGACCCAATTTGGAGATAAAATTATGGGCCAGATTCTGTAGCCCAGAAACACAGCTCACCATTTCGATGATATCTAAAAAAAATCCATTTGGACTTCAATTTTACATACAGTTAGGAGACATCTGGGGATAAATTTTATTTTATTATGTCCCACTCTAATTCTTCCATCTAGAAGGTCATTTCGACACCTTTGTTCGGTGAATGCAATCCAGATTCCCCTTTGGGTCAAGAGTGGAAAAGTCTAAGTTCCACAAGCTTTCCACCCCCCTAAGCCTACAATACTCAAGTGGTATGACTTTCAATATTAAAGTATCGAACCAAGGCTCCTAAAAGTTTTATGTAAGGCATTGGTGTTGGAGGATTTATTCATATTTGGTGCTTTGTTTAATTGTAATGTTATGCTATGATTTTGTTACCTTGAGTTTTTCTTTCTCATGTAACTTGTTCAATTCACCTTAGTTTCTTAATAAAATTTCGTATAGTCCTATAAATTTGTTCTTATTCATATCACATTGATACCATTGGTTCAAGGTGTTAATGTATTCACATAAAACCTTGTGAAATTATCACACAAAGGTGGAGTGATAGTTATTTCATTGTCTTTTTTTACTTCTCCAATTCCTCCCTCATGAGTCTACTTTCTACTTCCATTGAAACCATAGAATCAATGGAGGGATAACCCACTTATGGTTTGATCCAAGGTAATATCAATGGGATTGATTTTATGTTATTTATCTCTTTATTAATGTCTAATTACTTCTTTTAATTGATAATTTTTTTTGATGATCTTTAAACTCCTTCATCCTTGTTGAATTTAAGGCCACACACTTCAAGTTCTAATACATACCTTTACCTTGGAGTGATCAAAATTTTGATCCTTAAAGTGTATAAGTGATTAGTATTAGGGTGTGTAGTAATTAAATCAGTAAGTGATGATGATGTTTGATCTCCTTAAATGAACCCATCTCAAATATATAAAATTTAAATAATTGAAAAAGTAATGCATCCAATCCACCCCAAGTGATAACCCATGATCAACTCATTATTTTAAATTTAATTCACTTAGGTCTCTTAGAGTTCACTTAAACCCATATAAAATCAATCCATTTTGTCCACTTCATTGAAAAAAAATCTATATAATGTACATGTCTGTAGTTTACTTCTTAGGTCTCTCATGATTCGACAACCCAAGCTAAACTTCAAGCGACCGCTTAACCCTAAAATCTTGGGTAAAATTGGGTGAGACCAAATTTTAGTGCTGTTGTCAGGGACCCATGTAAGATATCTCAACACCTATTCTATTATCCCCCATTTCTCTTTTCTAACTTCAAATTCTCTTATCTTTTCCCCTTTCTTTTTTTTTCACTTTTCTTAGCGCATGTCCGCCTATACCCATGACCAATCAAATCATCTAGTTAGGGTGGATAGTCCTTGGGTTAGGGAGTCTAGTACACAAAGGGAAATATTTCCATTAGATCCTAATAATACTAATACTCAAGAGTCAAAAATTGATTCCATTTCATTTTAAGGTCTTCAAATAAACCAACTCATAAACCCGGGTGGGAACCAAAATGGAAATCCAAATGAGGCAGCCCCAAACTTGGGGAATGCAGTCGATCAAACCATGAATGAATACCTCACACCTGCCTAAACCAGTGCACCCTCTTGAATTAGGCATGCTTCCCTAGGAGAAGCCCGCTATATTTTCAAACCTCATGTCTTAAACCACCTTCCAACCTTCCATGGGATGGAGTCAGAAATTCCATACCTTCATGTCAATGAGTTCAATGATGTTGTTGAAACCATTTTCCCACCACATCAACTTGAGTCAACTAAGATGAGGATATTTCCTTTCTCACTTAAGGATCAAGAAAATAATTGGTTAAAAAATCTGATACCTACATCAATCCACTCCTGGGACCAATTTAAAATAGAATTCTATAAAAAATACTTCCCTCATCACAAAACAATTTCACTTAAAAAGAGCATCCAAATTTTTTTTGGAAAAATAAGAGGATTAATTTTATGAAACATGGGAAAGGTTCAAATACACCTTAAACATGGTTACACACCATGTTTTTTCTATTCCTGAACAACTGATAATTTTATATGAAGGGTTGGGTCCGGGAAACAGACAATTCGTTGACATGATGTGTCATGGAACATTCAAAAACAAATCCCCAAATGATGCATATAAGTATATAGAAAGCCTTACTGAGTAAAATCATACATGGGTAACATCACCTTACTATTAGAAGACACAAAAATCTAGTGGAATTCACACACTTAAGGAGGATTAAATCCTTAGGGAGAAGCTTGTAGCACACACTAAGAGGGTCAATGAGATAAATCTTAGGAAGGTCTATGAAATTAAAACTATTGACCATGTTTGCACAATTTGTGACAAACATGTCCACAAGACTGAAAACTGCTCGAACATCCCTTCCATTAAAGATTTTCATATATGAGAACCACCATCATAGGTCAATGATCTGAAATTTCAGAAGCCACAGTACCAAAACACTTTTAAACCAAGGTACAATGACCACTCGGGCTTCTACTGGAAAGATAACCAATAACCTAGCCAACCATAAGGACCAAACCCCTACCCTACACAAAATTTCAAAAACCATAACCAATTTTAACCACAACCACTAAAATACCAACATACTCCTATCCAATACCAACAACCCATCTAGAAACCCATGCAACAACCAATCCAACAACTAAAGTATCCTCCTAGGAAAACCAACCAGCACAAGCCCCTACTCAATTTGTCCCTCTTCCAATACTTGAGTAGTTGTGTAAACAAATGGAGAAAAGGAACTCAGAAGTCTCATCCCTTAAACATGAACTACAAACCATAAAAACTAGGAAGGCACCCATGCCTACTCAGGAGGTAACATCCTAAACTTTAAGGAGAGAATCCAGTTATACACAAACCTCTCATAAACAACTCAAAGAAGTGACTATTTTAAGAAGTGGTAAATCCATTGAGAAACCTGAAAAATAAATTCTAGAAACATTAAAATCTTAAAAACGCATTAAAATGATGAATAACCACCCACATATTCTAAAAAATCCAAGTATAATGTGAAGGAACTACAACCACACCAAACAACTAAACAACTTACTCCTTTCCCTCAATGCATGAGAGGAAAAATTAAACTAGAACTAAATGAGACTTTGAGGAAAATCTTCTCTCAGGTTAAGTTGAACATCCCCATTCTTTATGAAATTCAAACCATTCCTTCCTACTCAACATACCTTAAATACTTATGCACTTTTAAAAGGGAATTTTCACATAAAAACCAATTCCTTTTGGCTTCTAATGTGAGTACCAGCATTCAAGGGACAATTCCTCCAAAGTTGAAAGATCCAGGATGTCCATACATCAATGTTGAGTTAGGAGATAACAAAGTTTTAAAAGCCCTTTGTGATCTGGGAGCCAGTGTGAACCTCATTTTTTATAACATGTATTGTCAGTTAGGGCTTGAAGAACTCCAACCCACATCAGTCACTCTTCAACTTGCTGATTGTAGTGTTTGAGTTTCAAAGGGGGTCTTAAAGGATGTTTTGGTGGAAGTTGAAAATTTCATTTACCCATATGACTTCATTATCCTTGACAATCACCCATGATTAGGTATTAGGGAGAAAATCACAATCATCTTTGGTCCTCCCTTCTTAGTAACAATCAACTCAGTCATCTAAGTCCGAAATGGAAAAATGACTATCACCTTTGGAAACATGAGTCTAGACTTGAACATCTACAATGAAAAATCCCAAATTGGGGATGATGAAGATATCCACGAGGTTAATTTTATTATTAGTGTTGATTGTGAACTTGAGGAATATCAAGGGATTACTAAAGGATGTTTAAGTCAATAAGATATAGATTTTCTTTTTTCAAATGAGGTAAATTTTTTCCCTTGGATTGAATCTCTTTAAAATAGCTCTATTGATGATTTTATCAAATCACCAATCAATGATACCATTTTGGAAATCAATAACATTGAGTCCATACCCATTCATGACACTAATTTGTTCAATTTAGTGGAAGAAAATTATATTCACAAGGAACCAATTCTGTCAAGAAATCTGAACAAAGAAACTAAATTCAATAAAAAGTCCCATCCTTTCTTGGAAAGTGATAAACAATCAGATATTGAATTTAAGGTCCTACCTTCATCACTCAAGTATTCATTCTTAGTGGACAATCAATCCTTTCCTGTTTTCATTTCTTCCTATTTTAAATCCAATCAAGAGATCATGCTACTGAATGTCCTAATAAATCATAAGAAAGAAATTTCATGGACCCTTTCTGATATACCTAGAATTATCCCACTCATTGGAAATCATAAGATTATTCTCTAATATGAATCCAAACCATGTTGTCAACCTCAGCGGAGACTCAATCCAAATCTTATGGATGTGGTAAGGAAAGAAATTCTTAATTTTTTGAAAGTGGGTATCATATACCCCATTTATGAGAGTGAGTGGGTAAACCAAATTCAAGCTTTCCCAAAGAAATATAGAATTAATATGATCACCAATGAGGATGGTGAACTTCTCCCCACAAGGGTAAGTAGTTAATGGAGAGACTATATTGACTATAGGAATCTCAAGTCTTGTACCAAGAAAGACCATTTCCCCATACCCTATATTGATCAAGTTATCAAGTGAGTAGAGGGTAATCAATTCTATTGCTTCCTAGATAGATTCTCATGGTATAATCAAATTGAGGTCTCCTTATAGGATCAATGAAAAACAACCTTCACTTTTCCATTCAAAACCTTTTCCTTCAAGCGCATTCCCTTTGGGTTATGTAATGCCCTTGGTACCTTCCAGTAGTGTATGATGGTAATATTCTTAAACATGGTGTGGGATTGTTTAGAGGTCTTCATGGATAACTTCTCCATATTTGGGAATTATTTTTAGGGATTCCTTCTGAATGTTGAATTTTTTTTGTCAATATGAGAAGATAAAATTTTCATCCAAAATTGGGGAAAATTCCATTTCATGGTAAAGGAAGGACTTGTTATAATCCATCCGGTCTTTGGTAGAGGTATTGAAATTGATAAATCAAAGTTCGACATCATTCTTCACCTTCTGACTCCGAAATCTGTTAAGTGAGGTTCTTTTTAGGACATTCTGGTTTCTATAGAAGGTTCATTATGAATTTCAACTCTATTTCTTGGCCAATTTGTGATATATTGGTAAAATATGCTCCATTTTTATGAACATAAATCTGTAAGGAATCATTCTCTACACTAAATTCAGATATTATCTCCCCACCAATCACGAAATCTCCAAATTGGAAACTTCCTTTTAAGCTCATATGTGATGCCAGTGACTTCTATGTAGGAGCAGTCTTAGGATGATGGTGTGAAAAAAAATCCATGTGTCATTGCTTATGAAAGTAAATATTTAAATGATGTAAAAATAAACTACACCATCACTGAGAAAGATTTTCTTGATGTTGTCTTTTCCTTAGAGAAAATTAGGTCATATCTCTTAGGAGCACCCATAATTTTCTTCACTGACCATTCATCCCTAAAATACCTTTTCCAAAAGCATGATGCCAAGGCTAGATTGATTAGGTGGATCCTTCTTCTTTAAGAGTTTTATTTAACCATTAAGGATAAAAAGGGTGTTTAAATTTTTTTAGCTGATCACCTCTCTAGGATGGAATTCAAGGACAACTCACATCACCTTTCTTTGTCTGATTCATTTCCCAATGAGCACCTCTATTCTGTGAGTTATTTCTCATGGTATGCTGACATAGAAAACCATTTGGTGACAGGTGAAATTCCAAAATTCTTAGGGACCAAAGCTAAAAGGAAATTCATTTTTGATGTCAAACACTATGTGTTTGATGATCCTTACCTCTTCAAGTTCCATCTTGATCAAATCATTAGAAGATGTGTTCTCGAATCTGAGTAAGAGTCCATTCTAAAATTTTGTCTTGGAGAGGCATGTGGAGGCCACTTTTCTACAAAGAAAACCACTAAAAAGGCCCTCTAAAGTGGTTTCTAATAGCCTAAACTAACGAAGGATTCCTTCCAATTATGAAGAATTTTTCCTCAATTTCAAAAATTAGGATCCATTACCAAATGGAATCAAATGCACCTCACTCTCATTCTTGTCGTTGAAATCTTTGATTATTGGGGAATTGATTTCATGGGACCCTTCCCAAACTCTATAGGATACCTCTAAATCATCTTAGTTGTTGATTATATCTTGAAATGAGTTGAGTCCATTCCCACCAAGTCTAATGACCATCATGTTGTGATCTTATTTCTGAATGAGCACATATTTTCATGATTTGGAATTCCTAGGGCTATAATCAGTGATCGAGGAACCCATTTTTGAAACCACCCATTCTCTTTACTCATGTCTACATCTGGGATTTCTCATAAAGTTTACACTATGTACCATCCTCAAACCAATGGTTAGTATGTGTTAGAGAATAGGGAGATTAAGAAAATTCTTGAAAAAACTATCAATCCCTCTATGAAAGATTGATCCGAGAAACTTTTGGATCCCCTTTGGGAATATTGTACAACATTCAAAACCATCCTAGGAATGTCACCATATAGTTTGGTTTATGGAAAAGTGTTCCATTTACCATTTGAAATTGAACATAAGGATTTTTGTGCAATTAATAAAATGAATTATGACATCTCATTGACTGTAACAAAAAATAAATTAGATATCAATGAACTTGAGGAACATAGGATGGAGGCTTATAAAAAATCAAGGACAAATAAAGCTAGATTTCAAGCCTACCAATCTCTAAATATTAAAACCAAACACATTGTACCGAGTAAACCTATTCTTTTGTATATCTCTAAACTTCATTTACACCTGGGAAAGTTGAGGTCCAGATGGCCAGGTCCATACATAGTGTGTAAGGTGTACCCCCATGGGGATGCATAAATTCAAGATCCCACCAATGGTCAAACATTTCAAAGTTAATGGTCATAGAGTCAAACCATTCATTGAGACATTCAAAAAACATGAAGCTGATGAAGACTTGTGTGAACCAACCTTATATGAGGAAAATAATTAAACAATTAGGGGTCTAAGTCGATCTAGTGACATTAAACAAAAGCGTTGCACAGGAGGCAACTCGTGGTTTTCATGTTTCCAATCTTTGTGAATCATATTTATTTTAAAATAGGATTAATGAATCATTTTGATATTTAGAAAATTTACTTAATAGATTAACTCTAAATATGATACTACCTTAGACTGTTAACCTATTCTTCTATTATGAGTATGGATGGGTATGAAAGGGGAGCATCGTATTCATTAGTGTCACATGGTGTGATCTCTAAGTAATACCTTACCCTAAAATTTAAAAAGAATACATTGTATCATCAGTTTATTTTATGTTATTTTTATGGGTTTTTAGTTTAAAATAAAAATACAAAAAAATATAATAATAATTTTAAAAAAATATAAAAGGACACATTGTAGTTTGTGGGGAAAACCATGTCAAAACCGGTGAATCCACGGGGACTCAAACCCGAGACCGAAGGGATACAGGGGAACGTGCTTACCACTAACCTACAGTTTATAGTGCATCCTTATTATATAGTTTTTGTATATATATTTATATTTTACTTTTTTTTATTGTATGAATAAATATATATATATATATATATATATATATATATTTTGTTTATTTGTTTTTTTTCTTTCTCCACTAGGTAACTCTCCACGTGACATGGAGATCAAAGGAGTAATGAGGAGTGTTGTGAACTTCAACTTCAAAATACCAGGTGACTTTGTTCCATATTTCGTATTTAAAATTCCTTTTAGAAATATTCTAACCTACCTCTACCCCCTTCTAAATTTTATTTTCTGTAAACACTGAGGACAGTGTTATTCTATGTTGGAGGGTGAAAATAATGAAAAAAAATTATTAATTTTGTGTGTATAAAAAAAATCCAAAAGGAAAATTTTCTTTAACCTTAAAAATGATAATGCACATTACACACTTTGAAACTGAATATAAAATAATTTAGCATTCCCTAATTCTGATTTTAATCCATATATAATTTCATGAGTATAGATTATGGAAAGTGTGGCTATCTAATGTGAAATTTCATCATTTTTATTTTCATCCAAATAAAAAAAAGATCAAAACACATGTCCTTTGGATAATGAGGTATTAGTTTGAGTTCATGGGGTTCCCAAAATAAATAGAATATTTTTTGTGATAATTTTAGTTTTAATATGAGTATTCAATAAAAAAATAAAAAAAACAATAAATTTGCACATAGAGCAATGAAATGACCTAATGTGTGGCTTTTGGCACTTGGGGATCATGACTCTATAGTTTTTTAGCCTAGAGTTAGTAATTTTATCTCTATTTGTGGTAATTTGACTCTGTTTTTGACTGAGTTAACTCGATATTATGCCCGAGTATGTGGGATTCACTTGGTGCCCTAAGTTCATTGAGCCTGGGAGTCATCGGTAAAGTATCGCTACATGGGTTGACTCTGTTGAGTGAAATTTTAATTACAATGGAAAAATTGAAAAAAAAACAACAAAAAATTAATACTCATCTTAATATTTAAATTTGATTCCATTTATCGCTTCCATCACTTCCCCTTGAATAAAGATGAACCCCCATGTCTATTGTTATACACGACACTTCATCATGCTTAATTGAAATTGGTTGAAATGTGGAGATGAATTTGAAAAAAGGAATGGTATTGGGCTTGAGGTATGATTTTGAAACTATATTGCATTAAAATATTTTTATGGGTTTCATAATTTTTTGGTTTAAGTTTTTTTAGTGATCAATGTGTATTAAAAAGTTTTTGGAAAAGGGAATACAAATTTCATATGTTTGAGATATATTTTTCTTAAGACTAGAAAAAATCAAGTTCAGGGGTGTGATTATCCATTGAATGAGGATAATATTAATTGTTAATATATATAATATTCATGTGCTTTATTATTCATAAACAAAATTTTAGTTCATTTTACACTTCGAACATCATTTCACATTATGATTGTAAGTCCTTAAAATGCACTATTACAGGGTACATTTTTTAACACCATATAAAATATAAAATTGTCTTGATTTTATTTTTGATATATAATTTTCAGGTTTATCATTACATTGGTAACAATTCATAATTTTGGAGTACTTAAAGATTCATATTGGGTGACCACCAAAATGCGATTTCATGGAAACACATTTTGGGTAAAGTAAACTGGATAGCATCGCAATAAAGAGACTGTAGCGGCCAGGATCCAAGACCAATGATTCTCAAAATTTAAATAAATATCTAGGACATCATTTTTATCATTTAATTAAATTATGAAAAGAGATAATTCGTATGTTTTAAGTGATTTCCAGTCGGCCCAATCTGGAGATAAAATTCTAGGCCAGATTCTGTGGCCCAAAACAATATCCCACCATTTTGATAATATCTCTCAAACCAAAATTATATTTTGTCTAAAATTTTACAAACTATTAGGTGACATCCATGGATACATTTTCTTATTCTCTAGACCACTATAATTCTACCATATCTAAGTTCCACAATCTTTCCACCACCCTAAGCCTACCATACTCAAGTGGGATGACTTTCACTATTGGATTCTCTACCAAAGGCTCCCAAAATTATTATTTAAGGTAGTGGTGTTGGAGGATTTATTAATCTTTTGTTCTTTGTTTAATTGTAATGTTATATTGTGATTTTGTTGCCTTGAGTTTGTCTTTCTCATGTAAGTTGTTCAATTCACCTTAGTTTCTTACTAAAATATCTTCTTATCTACTTAATTTGTTATTATTCATATCACATTGATATCATTGGTTCAAGGTGTGAATTTATTCACACCAAACCTTGTGAAATTATCACACATTGGTGGAGTGATCGTTATTTCATTGTCTTTTTTTTACTTCTCCAATTCCTCCTTCATGATTCTACTTTCTTCTTTCATTGAAACCATAGAATCAATGGAGGGATAAACCACTTATGGGTTGATCCAAGGTAATATCAATGGGATGGATTGGATGTTATTTCTCACTCCATTAATGTTTAATTACTTATTTTAATTGAGAATTTTGTTTGAGAATATTTAAACACCTTAATCCTTGTTGAATTTAAGGTCACACACTTAAAGTGATAATAATAACCTTTACCTTAGAGTGATCAAAACTTTGACCCTTCAAGTGTATAAGTGATTAGTATTAGCGTGTGTAGGAATTAAACTAGTAAGTGATGATTTATTTGATCTCCTTAAATGAACCCATATCAAATATAAGAAATTTAAATAATTGAAAAAGGAATGCGTCCAATACACCCCAAGTGATAACCTAGGATCAACTCATTCTTATAAATTGAATTCACTTAATTCTCTTATCGTTCACTTAAACTCATCTAAAATCAACCCAAGTAACCTACAGAAACATACATTCTATGGATTTTATTCTTCTATTAAGTGGCCAAGTTGGGTTGATTTTATTTGGGATTAAGCGAATTCTAAGAGACTTAAGTGAATTCAATTTAAAATAATGATTTTATCCTAGGTTATCACTTGGGGTGGATTGGATGCATTCCTTTTTCAATTATTTCAATTTCTTATATTTGAGATGGGTTCATTTAAGGAGATCAAACAACATCATCACATACTAGTTTAATTCCTACAAACCCTAATACAAATCACCAATACATTTTAAGGATAAAATTTTTGAGCACTCCAAGGTAAAGGTTTGTATTATCACTTGAGGTGTGTGGCCTTAAATTCAACAAGGACGAAGGAGTTTAAAGATTGTCAAAAAAAATCGTAATTAAAAGAAGTAATTAGACATTAATATTGTGAGGAATAATATTCAGTCAAGCCCCTTTATACTCTATTTTATCAACCCATAAGTGGGTTATCCTTCCATTGATTCTATGGTTTCAATGGAAGCGAAAAGTAGATTCATGAGGGAGGAATTGGAGAAGTAAAAAAATACAATGAAATAAGGATCACTCTACTATTGTGTGATAATTTCACAAGGTTTGGTGTGAATAAATTCACACCTTAAACCAAAGTTATAAATTTGATTTTAATAAGAACAAATTAAGAGGATAAGAAGAATTTTTTTTAAGAAACTAAGGTGATTTGAACAACTTACATGAGAAAGACAAACTCAAGGCAAAAAAATTGCAGCATAACATTACAATTAAAAAAAGCACCAAAGATGCTCAACTCCTTCACCAAAACTAACTTAAATTGGAATTTTTTAAGTCTTGAGTGTATCCTCAAATATTGAAATTCATTCCACTTGTGTATGGTAGGCTTAGGGTGTTAGAAAGCTTGTACAACTTAGATTTTTCCACTCTTGACCCAATGTAGAAGCCATCTTGCATCCACCTACCATAGGCATCTAAATGGAATTATATATTAAATAATTATAGTGGTACATAAAATAAAAATATATATCCCCTGAGGTATTCTAAGTTCTTGTAAAATTTCAGTCAAAATATATTTTTTTTTTGCGATATATGATTAAATTAGTGGACTGTTTTTCTAGGCCATAGAATCTGGCCTAGAATTTTATCTCCAACATGGGACGCATGGAACTCCCTTTAACACTTATAATTAGATTTTTATCTTTTATAATAAATTTTCCACATGATTTCCTCTATCTTTAGTTCAATTTTCATAATTATTGGGCTTGGTTCTTGGCTGCTACAATAGTTTTATTGGGTTGTTGTCCAGTTCACTTCACCCAAAATGTTATTTGTTCAAGGACAACTTTGGTGGTCTTTAAATATGAACCTTCAAGTACTCCAAAAGTATGAATTTTTTCCAATGTAATGGGAAAACTTAAAATTAAATATGAAAATAAAATCAAGACCATTTGGTATTTTAGGATGTGTTCAAAAATGTACCATGTAATAGTGAATTTTAAGAGGGAATTACAAACATAATGTGAATCAATGTTCAAAGTATAAAATTCACTAAAATGGTGTTTATGAATAATAAAGAACATTAATAATATATATATTAACAATGAATATTAGCCTCATTCTGTGGATAATCACACCCCCAACTGTTTACTTCTCCATATCCTCCCTCATGGGTTTACTTTCTGCTTCCATTGAAACCATAGAATCAATGGAGGGCTAACCGAATTATGGGTTGATCCAAGGGAGTATAAAATGGTTGTATTGGATGTTATTTCCCACTACATTAATTTATAATCACTTCTTTTAATTGATATTTTTTTTACAATCTTTAAACTCATTCCTTGTTGAATTTAAGGCTACACACTTCAAGTTCTAATACGAACCTTTACCTTGGAGTGCTCAAAATGTTGATCCTTAAAGTGTATAGGTGATTAGTATTAGGGTGTGCAAGCATTAAACTCATAAATGTTTATGTCGTTTGATCTCATTAAATAAACCCATCTCAAATATAAGAAATTGAAATAATTGAAAAAGAATGAGTTGATCCTAGGTTATCACTTGGGGTAGATTGGATGCATTCCTTTTTCGATTATTTCAATTTATTGTATTTGATATGGGTTCATTTAAGGAGATAAAACAACATCATCACTTACTGGTTTAATGCCT
Organism: Viscum album; assembly: GCA_963277665.1. Classification (NCBI taxonomy): domain Eukaryota; kingdom Viridiplantae; phylum Streptophyta; class Magnoliopsida; order Santalales; family Viscaceae; genus Viscum; species Viscum album. The sequence continues at coordinate 634,125,555 of OY728131.1, read as the reverse complement.
ACACACCCTAATACTAATCACCTATACACTTGAAGGATCAAAGTTTTGAGCACTCCAAGTTAAAGGTTTTTATTAGTACTTGAAGTGTGTGGCCTTAAATTAAACAAGGAAGAAGAAGTTTAAAGATCATCAAACAAAATTCTCAATTAAAAGAAGTAATTATACATTAATGGAGTGAGAAAGAACATCCAATCCAGCCCCTTTTTACTCTCTTGGATCAAACCATAAGTGGGATATCCCTCCGTTGATTCTATGGTTTCAATGGAAGCTAAAATTATACTCACGAGGGATGAATTGGAGAAGTAAAAAAAATACAATTAAATAAAAATCACTCCACCATTGTGTGATAATTTCACAAGGTTTGGTGTGAATAAATTCACACCTTGAAGTTTGTGTCCTTGAATTCCACAAGGACGAAGGAGTTTAAAGATCTTAAAACAAAATTCTCAATTAAAATAAGTAATTAGACATTAATGGAGTGAGAAAGAACATCCAATCCAACCTCTTTCTACTCCCTTGGATCAACTGATAAGTGGGATAGCCCTCCAATTATTCTACGGTTTCAATAGAAGAAGAAACTGGAATCATGATGGTGGAATTGGAGAAGTAAAAAAAGACAATGAAATAACGATCACTCTACCATTTTGTGATAATTTCACAAGGTTTGGTGGAACAAAGTCACCTGGTTTTTTTAAGTTGAAGTTCACGACACTCCTGATTAATCATATGATATCCATGTCACTTGGACAGTTCCCTAGTGAAAAAAAAACAAAAATAAAAAAAATTGAATACTCAAATTAATATTGAAATGTGATTCCACCTAGTGCTTCCATCATTTCCCCTTGAATAAAGATGAACCCCCATGTCTATTCTGATACACAACACTTCATTATGCCTAATTGAAATTGGATGAAATATAGCGATGAATTTGAACAAAGGAATGGTCTTGGGATTGGGATATTCTAATGAAACTATCTTGTATTAAAATATTTTGATGGGTTTCATAATAGTTTGGTATAAGTTTTTTTTCTTATTTATATATTTTTTCATTATTTTATTTTTTATCTTTTCAATGTTATTTTATTGATTTTTTTATTTTGTTATATTTTTTTATTATTTTTTTTTGTTTTAATTTATTTAATTTATTATTTTTATTTTTCTTAATTTTTTAATATTTTAATTTATTTTTTTATAAATTTTTTGAGGTTTGGTTTATTCAATTTTTCTTTATTATTTTATATTTTATTTATTTTCTGGATTATTTTATTTTTTAGTTTCTTCGGCTTCATTGGTTGTAATGGGGTTTTCCCCACAACCTACAATGTGTCCTTTTATATTTTTTTTAATTATTATTATTTTTTTAACCTAAAAACCAATAAAAATAACATAAAATAAACTGATGATACATTGTCTTCTTTTTATATTTATGGGTAAGGTATTACTCAGGGATCACATTGCATGACACGGATGAATACGATGCTCCCCTTTCATACCCATCTATAATCATAATATAATAACAGGCCAACAGTCTAAGGTAGTTTCATATTTAGAGTTGATTGATTAATAATTTTTTTTAAAATATCAAAATGATTCATTAATTATATTTTAAAATAAAGATGATTCAAAAATATTTGAAACATGAAAACCACGGGTTGCCTCTCGTGCTGCGCTTTTGTTTAATGTTGCTATCTCAACTTAGACCCCTAATTGTTTAATTATTTTCCTCATCTAAGGTTAGTTCACACAAGTCTTCATCAACTTCATGTTTTTTGAATGTTTCAATGAATGGTTTGACTCTATGACCAATAACTTTAAAGGTTTGACCATTGGTGGGATCTTGAATTTCTACATCCCCATGGTGGTACACCTTATGCACTATGTGTGGACCTGACCATCTAGACCTCAGATTTCCCGAGTGTAAATAAAGTTTTGATCTATACAAAAGAATAAGTTTACCCAGTACAATGTGTTTGGTTTTAAGATTTCAAGATTGGTAGGTTTGAACTCTTGCTTTATTTATCCTTGAATTTTCATAAGCCTTCATCCTAAGTTCCTCATGTTCATTGAGATCTAATTTCCTTTTCATTCTAGCCAATGAGAGGTCATAATTCATTTTCTTAATTTCCCAAAAATCCTTAAGTTCAATTTCAATTGGTAAATGGAATGATTTTCCATAAACCAACCTATATGGTGACATTCCTAGGATGGTTTTAAATGTTGTATGATATGCCCAAAGGGCATCCAAGAGTTTCTCGGACCAATATTTCCTAGTTGGATTGATAGTTTTTTCAAGAATTTTCTTAATATCTCTATTTATTAACTCAGCTTGACCATTGGTTTGAGGATGGTCTATAGTGGAAACTTCATGTGAAATCCATTACATAGGTATGAGTGAAGATAATGTTCAGTTGTAGAAATGGATTCCCCGATCACTGATTATAGACCTAGGAATTCCAAAATTGATAAAATATGTTCTCTTTTAGAAATCGGATCGCAACATGATGATTGTTAGACTTGGTGGGAATGGCCTCAACCCATTTCGAGACATAATCAATAGCTATGTGGATGTAGAGGTATCCCCTAGAGTTTGGTAAGGTTCTCATGAAATCAATTCCCCAAAAATCAAAGATTTCGACTACCATAATGGGAGTGATGGGAATTTGATTCCTTTTGGTAATAGATCCCCCCCCCCCATTGAATGGCCCGAAGGCCTTTCTATTTTTTTATTGATTTTTGATAACCCCCCTTTAAAGGGATGAGGGGGAACCCTTAAAAGGCATGTATTATTAGAGATTACAAGGCCCGTAGGCTTAAGAGATTACATGACCCGAAGGTCTTAAGGAAATCAACCAGACTATCTACAAAAAACTACCCCTCCCCAGTATCTGCATCGTGATAATAGCTCTCCACCTTCGCATTTTCATCTGTCTAGGCTCCTCATGCAAGCACAAGCTAGTCCTGATGGCATAGCCATACCCACTCATTATGATAATCCATTTGGATCTAATCTTGTAATATATCCTAATTGAGTACATTGAGGACAACTTTTTTACAATTTAAAGGAATCTTTAGTGAGGTTAGGCCAGTAGAAACCACTTTGGAGGACCTTTGCAGTGTTTTTCTTTGTGGAAAAGTGGCCTCCACATGCCTCTCCATGAAAAAATATTAGAATGGAATCTTGCTCATATTCTGGAACACATATCTTAATGATTTGATTAGGAGAGAACTTGAAGAGGTAAGGATCATCAAACACATAGTGTTTGACATCAGAAATGAATTTACTCTTAGCTTGGGTCCCTAAGAATTTTGGAATTTCACCTGTCATCAAATGGTTTTCTATGTCAGCATACCAAGGGAAATCATTCATAGAAAATATGTGCTCATCAAGAAATGAATTAGATATAGAAAGGTGATGCAATTTTTCCTTTAATTCCATCTTAGATAGGTGATTAGCTACAACAACTTAAACACCCTTTTTATACTTAATTGTTAAATCTAACTCTTGAAGAAGAAGGACCCACCTAATCAATATAGCCTTGTCATCTTGTTTTTTGAAAAGGAATTTTAGGGTTGAATGGTCGGTGAAGACAATGATGGGTGATCCTAATAGATAGGAACTGAATTTCTCTAAGGAAAAGACAAAAAAACAAACATTTTCTCAGTGGTGGATTAGTTGATTTATGCATCATTTAAATATTTTCTTGCATAAGCAATGACACATGGATTTTTTTCACACTGTTGTCCAAATATTTCTCCAACAGCGAAGTCACTCGCATCACACATAAGCTCAAAAGTAAGTTTCTAATTTGGAGATTTCATGATATATGGAGAGATAAGAGATGACATGAGTGTATATAATGACTCCTCATAGCCTTCTATCCATAAAAATAGAGCATCTTTCGCCAATAAATCACAAATTGGTTGAGAAATAGAGTTAAAATTCATAATGGACCTTCTATAGAAACCATCATATCCTAAGAAGGACCTCACTTCCTTAACAGATTTAGGATAAGGAAGGTGATGAATGATTTCTACCTTAGGTTTATCAACTTCAATCCCTATACCAAAGACCAGATGTCCTAGAACAAGTCCTTCCTTTACTATGAAAGGGAATTTTTACCAATTTAGGATGAGGTTTTTATCCTCGCATCTTGAAAAAACCCTTTCAACATTCAGAAGGCATCCCTAAAAAGTATTCCCAAATATGGAGAAGTCATCCATGAATACCTCTAAACAATACCCCACCATGTATGAGAAGATTCCCATCATTCACTGCTAGAAGGTATCAGGGGCATTACATAACCCAAAGGGCATGCGCTTGAAGTCAAAAGTGCTGAATGGACAAGTGAAGGATGTTTTTACTTGATCCTCTAAGGAGACCTCGATTTGGTTATAACCTAATAATCCATCTTGGAAGCAATAGAATTGATGACCTCCACTCGCTCGAGGACTTGATCAATAAAGGGAAATAGGAAATGGTCTTTCTTGGTACAAGATTTGAGATTCCTATAGTCAATACAGACTCTTCATCCATTACTTACCCTTGTGGGGATGAGGTCACCATTCTCATTGGTGATCACAGTAATTCTATCATTCGTTGGGACAACTTGAATTGGGCTTACCCACTCACTCTCATCAATGGGGTATATGATACCCACTTTCAAAAACTTAAGAAGTTATTTCCTTACCACATCCATGAGATTTAGATTGAGTCTCTTCTAAGGTTGGTGACATGGTTTGGATTTAGATTCAAGAACAATCCTATGAGTTCCAATGAGTGGGTTAATCCCAAGGATATCAGAAAGCTTCTATCCAATTTCTTTCTTATCCTTTATTAGGACATTCAGTTGCATCATCTCTTTATTGGCTTCAAGAGAGGAAGAAATGACAATAGGAAATTCTTGATTATCCCCTAATAATGCATACTTGAGTGATGAAGTTAGGAACTTAAATTTGAGATCTGATTGTTTTTCACTTTCCAAGAAAGGATGGGACTTTTTGTTGAACTCAATTTCTTTTTTCAGATTTCTTGACAAAATTGGTTCCTTGTGAGCAGAATTTTCATCCACTAAAATTGCTAGATCAGTGTCATAAATGAGTATGGACTCAATTTTATTGATTTTACCAATGGTATCATTGATTAGTGATTCGAGAAAATCATCAATAGAGCTATCTAAAATAGATTCAATTCAATGAGACAAATTTACCTCATGTGAAAAAATAAAATCAATCTATTCTTGACTTAAAAATCCTTCAGTAATCCCTTGATATTCCTCAAGTTCACTATAAACACAACCAATCCAATTAACCTCATGGATCTCTTAATCATCCTAAATTTGATATTTTTCATCATATATGTTCAAGTCTAGACTCATGTTTCCAAAGTTGATGGTCATGTTCCCATTTTGGACTTGGATGACTAAGTTGATTGCTTCTAAGAAGGGATGACCAAGGATAATTGGGGTTTTCTCCCTAGGACCTAAGATTTGGTGATTTTCAAGGACAATGAAGTCATCTGGGTATATGAAATTTTCAATTTTCACCAAAACATCCTTTAATATCCCCTTTGGAACTTGAACACTAAGATTAGTAAGTTGAAGAGTGACATATGTGTGTTGGAGTTCTTCAAGCCCTAACGGATAATACATAGCATAAGGAATGAGGTTCACACTGGCTCCCAGATCACAAAGGTATTTCACAACTTTGTTATCTCCCAATTAAACATTGATGTATGGACATCCTGGATCTTTCAACTTTGTAGGAATTGTCTCCTGAATGGTGGTACTCACATTAGCATCCAAAAGGACTTGGTTTTTATGTGAAAAAATCCTTTTAAAAGTGAACAAGTCCTTAAGGTACTTTGAGTAGGAAGGAATGGTTTTGATTACATCAATAAGGGGGATGTTCAACTTAACCTGAGAGAAGATTTTCCTTAAAGTCTCATTCAATTCTGGTTTAGTTTTTCCTCTCATGTGTTGAGGGAAAGGATCAGGTTGTTTGATTGTTTGGTGCGGTTGTAGTTCCTTCACATTCTCATTGTGTTTTTCAGAATATATGGGTGTTTCTTTATCATTTTCATTCATTTTTGAAGCTTTTAATGGTTCTGTAATGGCTTGTTTGGGTTTCTCAATGTATTTCCCACTTCTTAAAATAGTCACTACTTTGAGTTGTTCATGAGAGGTTTGTGTATAATTGGATTCTCCCCTTAAAGTTGAGGATGGTACTGCCTAAGTAGGCATGGGTTCCTTACCAGTTTTTATGTTTTGTAGTTCATGTTTAATGGATGAGACTTCTGAGTTCATTTTCTCCATTTGTTTTCAAAACTGCTCAAGTATTGGAAGAGGGTAAAATTGAGTAGGGGCTTGTGTTGGTTGGTTTATCCCAAGAGGATACTTTGGTTGTTTGATTGGTTGTCACATGGGTTTCTAGATGGGTTGTTGGCATTGGACAGGCGGATTTTTTTTTATTATACTGGTTGTGGTTGGAATTGGTCATGGTTTTGGAAATTTTGTTTAGGGTAGGGGTTTGGTCCTTGTGGTTGGCTAAGTTGTTGATTATCTTTCCAGCAGAATCCTAGGTGTTCATTGTACCTTGGATTCAAAGTTTTTTGGTATTGTGGATTCTTAAAGTTCAAAGCATTGAACTCCTATGGTAGTACTCCTAAAATAACATCTTTAATAGAAGGGACGGTTTGGAAATTGTTAGTCTTGTTGTCATGTTTATCACAAATTGTGAAAATAGGGTCAATAGTTTGAATTTTATGTACCTTCCTAAGATTGATCTCCTTGACCTTCCTAGTGAGAGCAACAAGTTTTTCCCTAAGGATTTCATCCTCCCTAAGTGTGTTAGTTACACCAGATTTGGTTGGATTATCATAGTAAGGTGATGTTCCCCATGTTTTATTTTGTTCGGAAAAGATTTCTAGATAATTGTAAGCATCATTTGAGGCTTTTTTTTTGAAAGTTCCATTACACATCATGTCAATGAATTATTTTTTTCCCAGACCCAACCCTTCATAAAAAATTCTCAGTTTTTCAGTAATAGAAAAACCATGGTATGGAACCATTTTTAGGGTGTCTTTGAGCCTTTCCCATGTTTCATAAAATGACTCCCCTTCTATTTCAAAAAAATTTTGGATGCTCTTTTTAAAAGTAATTGTTTTGTGATGAGGGAATTATTTTTTGTATAATTCTCATTTCAATTGGTCCCATGAGTGGATTGATGCAGGTATTAGATTGTTTAACCAAATATTTTTCTCGGTCTATAATTGAGAAAGGAAAGAGCCTCATCTTAGCTGACTCAAGTTGATGTGGTGGGCATATGGTTTCAACAATGTCGTTGAACTCTTTGACATGAAGGTATGGAATTTCCAACTCCATCCAATGGAAGGTTGGAAGTTGTATTAGGACATGAGGTTTGAAAATATATTGGTCTTATCCTAGGGTAGCATGCCTAATTCAAGAGTGTGCAATGGTCTAAGCAAGTGTGAGGTAGTCATTCATGGTTTTATCGACTGCATTCCCCGTGTTTGGGGCTACCTCATTTGGATTTCTATTTTGGTTCCCACCCAGTATTATGAGTTGGTTTCTTTGATGACCTTCCCTTGAAATGGGATCAGTTTTTGAATCGGGAGTATTAGGAAGATTAGGATCTAATGAAAAGAGTTCCCTTGGTGTACTTGAATCCCCAACCCCAGGACTATCCACCCTAACTAGACGGTTTGATATGTCATGGGTATAGGCGGACATGCACCAAGAAAAGTGAAAAACAAAATAAATGGGAAAAGGTAGGATAAATTGAGGTAAGAAATGTGAAATAGAGGAGAAAATAATGGGTGTTGATATGAATTACTTGGGTCCCTGAAAATGGCACAAAAAATTGGTCTTTCCCAAATTTACCCAATATTTTAGGGTTAAGCGATCACTTGAAGTTTAGCTTGGGTTGTTGAATCCTCAGAGACCTAAGAAGTAACCTACATACACATACATTCTATGGATTGTTTTTGGATATTAATTGGCTAACTTGGGTTGATTTTATATGGGTTTAAGTTAAATCTAATAGACTTAAGTTAATTCAATTTAAAATAATGATTTGATCCTCGGTTATCAGTTGGGGTGGATTGGATGCATTCATTTTTCAATTATTTCAATTTCTTATATTTGAGATGGGTTCATTTAATGAGATCAAACAACATAATCACTTACTGTTTTAATTCCTACACACCCAAATACTAATCACCAGTACACTTTAAGTATAAAAGTTTTGAGCACTCCAAGGTAAAGGTTCATATTATCACTTGAAGTGTGTGGCCTTAAATTTAACAAGGATGAAGGAGTTAAAAGATCGTCAAACAAAATTATCAATTAAAAGAAGTAATTAGACATTACTAGAGTGATAAATAACATCCAATCCAGCCCCTTGATACTTCCTTGGATAAACCCATAATTTTTTTATCCCTCCATTGATTATATGGTTTTAATGGAAGTGGAAAGTAGATCATGAGGGAGGAATTGGAGAAGTAAAAAAAACGACAATGAAATAACGATCACCCAACCATTGTATGATAATTTCACAAGGTTTGGTGTGAATAAATTCACACCTTGAACCAACGGTATCAATTTGATATGAATAATAACTAATTAAGAGTATAATAATAAATTTTATTTAGAAACTAAGGTGAATTGAATAACTTACATGAGAAAGAAAAACTCAAGGCAACAAATTCGCAACATAACATTACAATTAAAAAAATCTCCAAAGATGAATAAATCCTCAAACACCACTACCTTAAATAGGAATTTTGGGAGCCTTGGGTAGAGCCTCCAATATTTAAAGTCATAAAACTAGAGTATGGTAGGCTTAGGGTGGTGGAAAGCTTGTGGAACTTAGACTTCTCCACTCTTGACCCGAAGTGGAATCCAGCCTGCATCCACCGAACTTAGGCATAAAAATGAACTTCAATATGGAAGAAATAGAGTGGTAAATATAAGAATAAAATGTATCCCCATATTTATATTAACCTCCTTTAAAATTTTATCCCAAATAGAATTTTGGTTTTCGAGATATTATCGAAATGGAGAGATGTTTTTCTGGACCACAGAATCTGGCAGAGAATTTTATCTCCAACTTGGGCCGCCTGGAACTCCCTTAAAACATTCGAAATAGCTTTTGTCACTGTTTTATGAAATTTTCAAAATTATTTCTTCTATCTTTAGTTATATTTTTATAATCATTGGTCTTGGATCCTTTCCTCTATAGTCTCTTTATTGGGTTGTTGTCCAGCATACTTTATCCATAATGTGTTACAATGATAGCCCATTTTGGTGGTATTTCAATGTGAATCTTCAAGTAATAAAAAAGTATGAATTGTTCCCAATGTAATGATAAACCTTAAAATTAAATATTAAAATAAAATCAAGACCATTGGGTATTTTATATGGTGCTTAAAAATGTACCTTGTAATAGTGAATTTTAAGGACTTACAATCATAATGTGAAATGATGTTCAACGTGTAAAATGCACTAAAATGGTGTTTATGAATAATAAAGCACATGAATATTATATATATTAAAAATTAATATTATCCTAATTTAGTGGCTAATCACACCCCCCAACTTGAGTTTTTCTAGTCCTGAGAAAAATATATCTCAAACATATGAAATTCGAATTCCCTTTTCCAAAAACTTTTTAATACACATTGATCACCAAAAAACCTTATTCCAAACAATTATGAAACCCATAAAAATATTTTAATACAAGATAGTTTCATAAGAATATCCCAATCCCAAGCCCATTCCTTTGTTCAAATTCATCACCACATTTCATCCAATTTAAATTAAGCATGATGAAGTGTTGTGTATCACAATAGACATGGGGTTTATATTTATTCAATGGGAAGTGATGGAAGATCTAGGTGGAATCACATTTCAATAATAAAAATGAGTATTAAATTTTCATTTTTTTTATTTTTTTTTATTTTATTTTTTTTGCAATTTTTCCATGGTAATTAAAATTGTACTAAATAGAGTCAACCCATGTAGCGAGACTTTGCCGATGACTCCCAGGCTCAAAGACCTTATAGAACCAAGTGAATATCACATACTCAGGCATCATATCAAGTTAACTCAGTCAAAAACAAAGTCAAATTACCACAAATGAAGATCAAATTACTAACTATGGGCTAGAAAACTATAGATTCATGATCCCCAAGTGTTAAAACCCACACATTAGGCCGTTTCATTACTCTACATGAAAATTTATTGTTCTTTTTATTTTTTTAATAAATATTCATATTAAATAAAAAAATGATCACCAAACCTATGATATTTATTTGGGAGACCCCATGAACTCAAAATAATACCCCATTATCTAAAGGACGTGTGTTGTGATCTTCTTTTATTTGGATGAAAATATAAACGATGAAATTTCACCTTAGACAGCCACACCTTCCAAAATCTATGCTCATGAAATTATACGTGGATTAAAATCATAATCAAGGCATACTAAATTATTTTATATTCACTTTCAAAGTTTGTAATATGTATTATCATGTTCAAGGTTAAATAAATTTTTCCTTCCATACATTTTTTTATACACACAAAATTAATAATTTTTTTCATTCTTTTCACCCCCCCTCTCACTTAAAATAACATAATCCCCAGTGTTTAAATAAAATAAAAATTAGAAGGGGGTAGAGGTAGATGAGAGGAGTTCTAAAAGGAATTTTAAATATGAAATATAGAACAAAGTCACCTGTTTTTTTAAAGTTGAAGTTTACAAAACTCCTAATTAATCCTTTGATCTTCATGTCACTCAGATAGTTCCATAGTAGAAAAAGAAAAACAAACAAACAAAAAAACAAAAAAAACAATATATATATATATATATATTAATATAATACAAAAAGTAAAATATAAGTATATATACAAAAATTATAGAATAAGGAATCACTATAAGCCATAGGTCAGTGGTAAGTTCCTTCCCCTTTCTCCCTTCGGTCCTGGATTCAAGTCCCCACGGCTTCACCAGATGTGACAGGGTTTTTCCCATGACCTAAGACCTGTCCTTTTATATTTTTTTAATTATGATTATATATTTTTTTGTATTTTTATTTTAGCCTAAAAACCTATAAAAATAATATAAAATAAATTGATGATATATTTCCTTTTTTTTAAATTTCTTGGTAAGGTATTACTCAGGGATCACACCCCGTGACATGGATGAATACGATGCTCCCATTTCATACCCATCCATAATCATAATAGAAGAATATTTCAACAGTCTAAGGTATTATCATATTTAGAGTTGATTGATTAAGTATTTTTTTATATCAAAAATATTTATTAATTCTATTTTAAAATAAAGATGATTCACAAAGACTGGAAACATGAAAACCACAGGTTGCCTCTCATGCAGCGCTATTTTTTAACATCACTAGCTTGACAGAGACCCCTAATTGTTTAAGTATTTTCCTCATCTAAGGTTGATTCACAAAATTCTTCATCAACTTCAAGTTTTTGGAATGGTTCAATGAATGGTTTGACTCTATGACCATTAACATTAAATGTTTGACAATTGGTGGGATCTTGAATTTCTACAGCCCAATGGGAGTACACCTTTTTCACTATGTATAGACCCGACCATCTGGACCTCAACTTTCTCAGGTGTAAATAAAGTTTAGAGCTATAAAAATGAATAGATTTACCCAGTACAATGTGTTTGGTTTTAAGATTTTGAGATTGGTAGGCTTGAACTCTAGCTTTATTTATCCTTGAATTTTCATAAGCCTCCATCCTAAGTTCCTCAAGTTCATTGAGATCTAATTTTCTTTTTTTCGGCCAATGAGAGGTCATAATTTATTTTCTTAATTTCCCCAAAAGCCTTATGTTTAATTTCAACTGGTAAATGGCATGATTTCCCATAAACCAACTTATATAGTGACATTTCTAGGATTGTTTTTAATGTTGTACGATATGCCCAAAGGGAATCTAAGAGTTTCTTGGACCAATATTTCATAGAGGGATTTCCAGTTTTTTCAAGAATTTTCTTAATCTCCCTATTCACTAACTCAGATTGACCATTGGTTTGAGGATGGTACAAAGTGGAAACTTTATAAGAAATCATGTACTTATACATGAGTTAAGAGAATGGGCGGTTGCAGAAATGGGTTCCTCAATCACTGATTATAGCCCTAGTAATTCCAAATCGATAAAATATGTACTCTTTCAGAAATAAGATCTCAACATGATGATCTTTATAATTGGTGGGAATTTACTCAACCCATTTTGAGACATAATAAACATCTAATAATATGTAGGGGTATCCCCTAGAGTTTGAGAAGGGTCTCATGAAATCAATTCCCCAACAATCAAAGATTTTGATGACCAGAATGGGAGTGAGGTTTATTTGATTTCTTTTGGTAATAAATCCTAATTGTTGACATTCAGGACAACTTTTTCAGAATTGGAAGGAATCCTTAGTGAGGTTAGGCCAATAAAAACCACTTTGTAGGACCTTTTTAGTGGTTTTATTTGTGTAAAAGTGGCCTCCACATTCAATGAAAAAAAATTAGAATGGACTCTTGCTCAGATTCGGTAACACATCTACTAATGATTTGATCAGTACATAACTTGAAGAGGTAAGGATAATAAAACACATATTGTTTGACATCAGAAAGGAATTTCCTCTTAGATTGGGTCCCTATGAATTTTGTAATGTCACCTATCACCAAATGGTTTTCAATGTTATCATACCATGGGAAATCACTCATAGAATAGAGGTTCTCATTAGGAAATGAATCAGACACAAAAATGTGATACGAGTTGTCCTTGAATTCCATACTAGAGTGGTGATCATATAAAACATTTTCAACACCCTTTTTTGTCCTTAATGGTTAAATCGAACTCTTTAAGAAGAAGGACCCACCTGATCAATCTGGCCTTGGCATCTTATTTTTGGAAAAGTTATTTCAGGGTTAAAAGATCGGTGAATACACTGATGGATAATCCTAAGAGATATGACCTAAATTTCTCTAAGTAAAATACAAAAAGAAGAAACTCTTTATTAGTGGTGGTCTAGTTAATTTGTGCATCTTTTAAAGATTTTATTTAATAAGAAATGACACATGGAATTTTCTCACATTGTTGTCCTAAGATTGCTCTTACAGTGAAGTCACTCACATCACACGTGATCTCAAAAGGAAGTTTCCAATTTGGAGATTTAATGATAGGTGGAGAGATAAGAGCTGACTTGAGTGTAGATAATGATTCCTCACAGCTTTCTATCTATAAAAATGGAGAATCTTTAACTAATAGAGAACAAATTGGCCGAAAAATAGAGCTCAAATTTCTAATAAACCTTCTATAGAAACCAGAATGTCCTAAGAAGGACCTCACATCCTTAACATATTTATGGGATGGATGGTGACGAATGATGTGGAACTTATCTTTATCAACTTAAATCCCTATACTAGAGACCATATGGCCTAGAAAAAGTCCTTCCTTTACCATGAAATGGCATTTTTTCCAGTTTAGGATGAGGTTTTTATCCTCACATATTGAAAAACCCCTTTCAAAATTCAGAAGGAATCCATAAAATGTATTCCCAAAGATGGATAAGTCTTCCATGAATACCTCTAAACAATCCCCCACCATGTCTGAGAAGATTCCCATCATGCACCACTGGAAGGTACTAGGGGCATTACATAACCTAAAGGGAATGCGCATGAAGGAAAAAGTGTCTAATAGACAAGTGAAGGTTGTTTTTTCTTGATCCTCTATTGAGACCTTGATTTTATTATACCCTAATAATCTATCTAGGAATCAATAGAATTTATTACCCACCACTCACTTGAGGACTTTATCAATAAAGGGAAAGGGGAAATGGTCTTTCTTGGTACCAGAGTTGAGCTTCCTATAGTCAATAAAAACTCTCCATACAATACTTACCCTTGTGTGGAGAAGGTCACCATCCTCATTGGTGATCATAGTAATTACATTATTCTTTGGGATAGATTGAATTGTGCTTACCCACTCACTCTCAGAAATGGGGTATATTATTACCACTTTCAATAACTTAAGAAGTTATTTTCTTATCACATACATAAAATTTGGATTGAGTCTCCACTGAGGTTGATGACATGGTTTGGATTCAGATTCCATAATAATCCTATGAGTTCCAATGAGTGGGATAATCCCAAAGATATCATAAAGGGCCCATCCAATTGCTTTCTTATGCTTTCTTAAGACATCCAGTAGCATCATCTCTTGATTGGATTCAAGAGAGGAAGAAATGAAAACAATAAAGGATTTATTGTCCCATAATAATGCATACTTTAGTGATGAAGGTAGGACCTTAAATTAGAGATCTTATTGGTTATCACTTTCCAACAAATTATGGGACTTTGTATTGAACTTAGTTTCTTTGTTCAGATTTCTTGATAGAATTGGTTCCTTCTGAACAGAATTTTCATCCACTAAATTGGCCAGATCAGTGCCATGATTGGGTATAGACTCAATTTTATTGATTTCACCAATGGTATCATTGATTGGTGATTCCATAAAATCATCAATAGATCTATCTAAAAGAGATTCAATCCAAGGAGAAAAATTTCCCTCATGTGAACAAAGAAAATCAATATCTTCTTGACTTAAACATACTTCATTAATCCCTTGATATTCCTCAAGTTCATTATCAAAACTACCAATCCAATCAACCTCATGGATCTATTCATCATCCCCAATTTGAGAGTTTTTATTATAGATGTTCAAGTTTATATTCATGTTTCCAAAGGTGATGGTCATGTTCCCATATCATACTTGGATGATTGATTTGATTATTGCTAATAAGGGATGACCAAGGATGATTGGGGGTTGCTCCCTAGGACCTAATCTTGGGTGATTGTCAAGGAAAATTAATTCAGCTGGGTAAATGAAATTTTCAACTTTAACTAAAACATCCTTTAAGATCCCCTTTGGAACTCAAACACTACGATCAGCAAGTTGAATAGTGACAGATGTGGGTTAGATTTCTCCAATCTCTAACTAAAAATACATGGCATAAGGAATAAGGTTCACATTGGATCCTAGATCACAAAGGGATTTGACAACTTTGTTCTCTCCTAACTCAACATTGATGTATGGAAATCCTGGATCATTCAACATTGGAGGAATGGTCCCTTGAATGGTGGTACTCACATTAGCATCAAAAAAGACATGGTTTTTATGTAAAAATTTCCTTTTAAAATTCCACAAGTCCTTAAGGTACTTTGAGTAGTCAGGAATGGTTTGGATTTCATCAAGAAGGGGGATGTTCAACTTAACCTGAGAGAAGATTTCCCCCAATGTCTCATTCAGTTCTGGTTTATTTTGTCCTCTCATGCATTGAGGGAAATGAGAAGGTTGTTTGATTGTTTGGTGTGGTTATAGTTACTTCACATTCTAATTGGGTTTTTCAGAATCTATGGGTGGTTCTTCATTATTTTCATGTGTTTTTGAAGCTTTTAATGGTTCTGGAATGGCTTTTTTAGGTTTCTCAATGGATTTCCCACTTCTTCAAACAATCACTGCTATGATTTGTTCATGAGAGGTTTGTGTATAACTAGATTATCCCCTTAAAGTTGATGATGGTACCGCCTGATTAGGCATGGGTTCCTTCTAAGTTTTTATGGTTTGTAGTTCATGTTTAAGGGATAAAAATTCTGAGTTCATTTTATCCATTTTTTTTCACACCTGCTCAAGTATTAGAAGCGGGATATATTGGGTAGGGGCTTGTTCTGGTTGGTTTATCCCAAGAGGATACATTGGTGGTTGGATTGGTTTTCGCATGTTTTGCTATGTGGTTTGTTGGTATTGTACTGGTTTGGGTCAGAATTGGTTATGGTTTTAGAAATTTTGTGTAGGGTAGGGGTTTGGTCCTTGTGGTTGGCTAGGTTGTTGGTTATCTTTCCAGAGGAAGTCTAGGTGTTCATTGTACCTTTGACTGGAAGTGTTTTGGAACTGTGGCTTCTGAAAGTTCAGAACATTGACCTCCCCTGGTGGTCCCCCTAGAAGAACATCATTAATAGAAGGGATGGTTGGGCAGTTTTCAGTCTTGTAGTCATGTTTATCACAAATTGTGAAAATAGGGTCAACAGTTTGAATTTTATGGACCTTCCTAAGATCTATCTCCCCAACCTTCCTAGTGAGTGCATCAAGTTTTTACCTAAAGATTTATTCCTCCCTAAGTGTGTGAATTTCACCATATTTGGGTGGCTTCTCATAGTAAGGTGATGTTCCCCATGTTTGATTTTGTTTAGCAAGGCTTTCTAGATACTCGTAAGGATCATTTGGGGCTTTGTTACACATCATGTTAATGAATTGTTTGTTTCCTAGACCCAACCCTTCATAAAAAATTCTCACTTGTTCAGGAATAGAAAAACCATGGTGTGGAACCATTTTTAGGGTGTATTTGAACCTTTCCCATGTTTCATGAAATGACACCCCTTCTTTTTCAAAAAATATTTGGATTCTCTTTTTAAGTGCAATTGTTTTGTGATGAGGGAAGTATTTTTTGTATAATTATCTTTTTAATTGGTCCTAAGAGTGGATTGATGCAGGTCTCAGATTGTTTAACCATTTTTTTTTTTGATTCTTAAGTGATAAATGAAAGAGCCTCATATTATTTGACTCAAGTTGATGTGGTGGGAACATGGTTTCAACAATGTTGTTGAACTCTTTAACATGATAGTATGGACTTTATGACTCCATCCCATGGAAGGTTGGAAGGTGGTTTAGGAAATGAGGTCTGAAAACATAGTGGGCTTCTCCTAGGAAATCATGCCTAATTCAAGAGGGTGAATTTTTTCAGGAAGGTGTGAGGTAGTCATTCATGGTTTGATCGACTGCATTCCCTGGGTTTGGGGCTACATCATTTGGATTTTCCATATTGGTTCCCATCCGGGTTTATGAGTTGGTTTCTTTGAAGAAATTCCATTGAAATGGGCTCAATTTTTGACTCTAGAGTATTAGGAATATTAGGATATAATGGAAAGAGTTCCCTTGGTTTACTTGACTCCCCAACCTCAGGACTATCCACCCTAACTGGATGGTTTGATTAGTTACTCGTATAGGTGGACATGTGCCAAGAAAAGTGAAAAACAAAATAAAGGGGAAAAGATAAGTTTATTGGGGGGATTTGACAGTGAATGAGGATAATATTCATTTTTAATATATATATATATAACATTCATGTTCTTTATTATTTATAAACACTATTTTAGTTCAATTTACACTTTGAACATTATTTCACATTATGATTGTAAGTCCTTAAAATGCATTATTACATGGTACATATTTTAACACCATATAAAATACCCAAATGGTCTTGATTTTATTTTAATATTTTATTTAAAATTTTCTCATTACATTGGTAACAATTCATACTTTTGGAGTACTTGAATATTCACACTGGAAGACCACCAAAATGGGATATCATGGAAACACATTCTGGGCAAAGTAAACTGGACAGTAGTCCAATAAAGAGACTGTAGAAGCCAGGATCCAAGACCAATGATTCTCAAAATTTAACTAAAGATAGAGGAAATAATTTTGAACATTTCAAAAAATAGTGACAAGAGATAATTCGAATGTTTTAATGGAGTTCCAGGTGGCCCAATTTGGAGATAAAATTCTGGGCCAGATTCTGCGGCCCAGAAAAACAGCCCACCATTTCGAACAGAGGCGTTGAAATGACCTTCTATATGGAATAATTATAATGGGACATAGAAGAATAAAATTTATCCATAGATGTCTCCTAACCACCTATAAAATTTCAGCCCAAATTTACCCATGGTTTTAGGGTTAAGTGGTCACTTGAAGTTTAGCTTGTGTTGTCGAATCCTCAAAAACATAAGAAGTAACCTACAGACAGGTACATTATATAGAGTTTTTTTGGATATCAAGTGGCCAAATTAGGGTTATTTTAGATGGTTATAAGTGAACTCTAAAATACTTAAGTTAATTAAATTAAAAATAATTATTTTATCCTAGGTTATCACTTGGGTGGATTGGATGCATTCCTTTTTCAATTATTTCAATTTATTATATTTGAGATGGATTCATTTAAGGAGATCAAAAAACATCATCACTTACAGGTTTAATGCCTAAACACCCTAATACTAATCACCTATGAACTTTAAAGATCATAGTTTTGAGTACTCCATGTTAAATATTCGTATTAGCACTTGAAGTGTATGGCCTTAAATTCAATAAGGACGAAGGAGTTTAAAGGTCGTCAAACAAAATTCTCAAATAAAAGAAGTAATTAGAAGTTAATACAATGAGAAATAACATCCAATATATCCCAATTTTACTACCTTGGATTAACTCATATGTGGTTTATCCCTCCATTTATTCTATTATTTCAATTGAAGTGAAAAGTATACTCATGACGGAGGAATTGGAGAAGTAAAAAAAGAAAATGAAATAACGATCACTCCACCGTTGTGTGATAATTTCACAAGGTTCGGTGTGAATAAATTCACACCATGAAACAATGGTATTAATGTGATATGAATTAGAACAAATTAATAGGATAAGAATAAGTTTTATTAATAAACTAAGGTGAATTGAACAACTTACATGAGAAAGACAAACTCAAGGAAACAAAATCGCATCATAACATTACAATTGAACGAAGCACAAAATATGAATAAATCCTCAAAAACCACTCCCTTAAATAAGAATTTTTGGATCATTGGGTCGATCCTCCAATAGTGAAAGTCATTCCACTTTAGTATGGTAGGGTTAGGGTGGTGGAAAGCTTGTAAAACTTAGACTTTTCCACTTTTGTCCCGAAGTGGAAGCAAGCTTGCATCCACCGAACAGAGGCTTCAAAATGACATTCTAGATGGAAGAATTAGAGTGGTAAATAGAATAAGAAAATGTATCAAATAATTTCTCCTAACTACCTATAAAATTCCAGCCCGAATGGAATTTGTTTTGAGAGATATTATCAAAATGAAGGGCTATTTTTCTGGGCCGCAGAATCTGGCCCAGAATTTTATCTCCAACTTGGGCAGCCTAGAACTCCCTTAAAACATCCAAATTAGATCTTTTCAATGTTATATGAAATGTTAAAAATTATTTCCTATATCTTCAGTTAAATTTTGAGAATTTTTGTTCTTGGATCCTGGCCGCTACAGTCTCTTTATTGGGCTGCTGTCCAATTTACTTTTCCTAGAATGTGTTGCCATGAAATCCCATTTTGGTGGTTTTCCAATGTGAATCTTAAAGTACTAAAAAAGTATGAATTGTTACCAATGTAATTAGAAGCCTTAAAATTAAATATTAAAATAAAATCAAGATCATTGGGTATTTTATATGGTATTTAAAAATGTACCTTGTAATGGTTCATTTTAAGGACTTACAATCATAATGTGAAATGATGTTCAACATGTAAAATGAACTAAAATGGTGTTTATGAATAATAAATCACATATATTCAAAATTAATATTATCCTAGTTTATTGGCTAATCACACCCCCAACTTGATTTTTGCTAGTCCTGGGAAAAATATATCTCAAACATATGAAATTCTAATTTCCTTTTCCAAAAAATTTTTAATACACATTGATCACCAAAAAACATTATAACAAACAATTATGAAACCCATAAAAATATTTTAATTCAAGATAGTTTCATAATCATATCCCAATCTCAAGCCCATTACTTTGTTCAAATTCATCAACACATTTCATCCAATTTCAATTAAGCATGATGAAGTGTTGTGTATCACAATAGACATGGGGGTTCATCTTTATTCAAGGGGAAATGATAGAAGATCAAGGTGGAATCACATTTCAATATTAATATGAGTATTCAATTTTTTTTTGTTTTTTTGTTTTGTTTTGTTTTTTATTTTATTTTTAAAAAATTCCATGGTAATTGAAATAGAACTCAATAAAGTTAACCCATGTAGTGAGACTTTTTCGATGACCCCTAGGATCAAAGATCTTAGGAAACCAAGTGAATCCCACATACTTGGGAATTATCTCAAGTTAACTCAGTCAAAAACAAAGTCAAATTACCACAAATAGAGATAAAATAACTATATTTCATCCAGAAAACTATGGAGTCATAATATCTAAGTGCCTAAAGCCACACATTAGGTCATTTAATTAGTCTACATACAAATTTATTGTTTTTTTATTTTTTTTATTGAATACTCATATTAAAACTAAAATGATCACCAAACCTATGTTATTTATTTGGGGGACCCCATGAACTAAAACTAATATCCCATTATCCAAAGGACGTGCGTTGTCATCTTTTTTTTATTTAGATAAAAATATAAACAATGAAATTTTATATTAGATATCCACACAATACAAAATCTATGCTCATGAAATTATACATCGATTAAAATCAGAATTAGGGCATGCTACATTATTTGATATTCAGTTTCGAAGTTTGCAATGTGTATTATCATGTTCAAGGTTAAAGAAAATTTTCCTTCCACACATTTGTTTATAAACATCAAATTAATAATTTTTTTCATTCTTTTAACCCCCCCCCCCAACATAGAATAACAATATCCCTAGTGTTTAAAGAAAATAAAATTTAAAATGGGGTATAGGTAGATGAGAGGAGTTCTAAAAGGAATTTGAAATAGGAAATATGGAACAAAGTCACCTAGTTTTTTGAAGTTGAAGTTCACGACACTCCTGATTACTCCTTTGATCTGCATGTCACTCAGAGATTTCCTTAGTGGAAAAAGAAAAAAACAAAATAAAACAAAATAATATAATATATGTATATATATATTTATTCATATATAAAAAGTAAAATATAGGTATATATACAAAAATTATAGAATAAGGAAGCACTATAAGTCATAGGTCAGTGGTAAGAGTGTACCCCTATCTCCCTTCAGTCCTGATTTCGATTTCCCGTGGCTTCACCGGTTGTGAAGGGGTTTTCCCCATGACCTACAATGTTTCCTTTTATATTTTTTTTATTATTATTATTATTTTATTTTTTAACCTAAAAACCCATAAAAATAACATAAAACAAACTGATGATACATTGTATTCTTTTTAAATTTCTGGGTAAGGTATTACTCAAGGATAACACTACATGACCCGGATGAATACGATTCTCCCCTTTCATACCCATCCATACTCATAATAGAAGAACATGTCAACAGTATAAGGTAATGTCATATTTAGAGTTTATTGATTAAGTAATTTTTTAAATATCAAAATGATTAATTAATACTATTTTAAAATAAATACGATTGAAAAATATAGGAAACATGAAAACCACGAGTTGCCTCCCATGCAGCGCTTTTGTTTAACATTGCTAGCTTGACTTAGACCCCTAATTGTTTAAGTATTTTCCTCATCTAAGGTTTGTTAACACAATTCTTCATCAACTTCATGTTTTTGTAATGGTTCAATGAATGGTTTGACTCTATTACCATTAAATTTAAAGGTTTGACCATTGGTGGGATCCTAAAATTTACATCCCCATGGGTGTACACCTTATGCACTATGTATGGACCCGACCATCTAGAAAACAACTTTCCCAGATGTAAATGAAGTTTAGAGCTATAAAAAAGAATTGGTTTACCCGGTACAATGTGCTTGGTTTTAATATTTCGAAATTGGTAGGATTGAACTCTAACTTTATTTATCCTTGAATTTTCATAAGCCTCCATCCTAAGTTCCTTAAGTTCATTAAGATCTAATTTCCTTTTTGTTTCGGCCAATGGGAGTTCATAATTAATTTTCTTAATTGCCCAAAAATACTTATGCTCAATTTCAAATTGTAAATGGAATGATTTTCCATAAACCAACCTATACGGTGACATTCCCTGGCAATAATTCCAAAAAAAAATTCACCCAAATTTTCCCCAGATTTTAGGGTTAAGCGGTCACTTGAAGTTTAGCTTGGGTTGTCGAATCCTCAGAGACCTAAGAATTAACCTACAGAAACAAACATTCTATGGATTGTTTTTGGATGTGAAGTAGCCAAATTGGGTTGATTTTATATGGGTTTAAGTTAACTCAAAGATACTTAGGTGAATTCAATTTAAAAATAATGGGTTTATCATAGGTTATCACTTGAGATGGATTGGATGCATTCCTTTTTCAATTATTTTAATTTATTATATTTGAGATGGGTTCATTTAAGAATATCAAACAACATCATAACTTACTGGTTTAAGGCCTACACAACCTAATACTAATAGCTTATACACTTGAAGGATCAAATTTTTGAGCACTCTAAGGTAAAGGTTTGTATCAACACTTGAAGTGTATGGCCTTAAATTCAACAAGGACGAAGGAGTTTAAATATCGTCAAAAACAATTCTCAGTTAAAAGAAGTAATTAAACATTAATTAAGTGAGAAATAACATCCAATACATCCCCTTTATACTCTATTTGATCAAACCATAAGTGGGTTATCCTTCCATTTATTCTATGGTTTCAATGGAAGTGGAACTTAGAATCATGAGGGAGGAATTGGAGAAGTAAAAAAAGACAATGAAATAACGATCACTCCACCGTTGTGTGATAATTTCACAAGGTTTGGTGTGAATAAATCCACACCTTGAACCAATGGTATCAACATGATATGAATAAGAACAAATTAAGAGGATAAGAAAAAAATTGTTAAGAATCTAAGGTGAATTGAAAAACTTACATGAGAAAGACAAACTCAAGGCAACAAAATCACAGCATAACATTACAATTAAACAAAGCACCAAATATTAATAAATCCTCCAACAACACAACCTTAAATAATAATTTTTTGAGCCTTGGGTCTAGGATCCAATAGTTAAATTCATCCCACTTGATTATGGTAGGCTTAGGGTGGTGGAAATCTTGTGGAACTTAGACTTTTCCACTCTTGACCCAAAGTGGAAGCCGACTTGCATACACTGAACAAAAGATTTGAAATGACCTTCTAGATGGCCGAATTAGAGTGGGTCATAGAAGAATAAAATGTATCCCTGTATGTCTCCTAACCTCCTGTAAAGTTTTATCCCAAATGTATTTTTTTTTTCGAGATAGTTTTGAAATGATGGGCTGGTTTTCTGGGCCTCAGAATCTAGGCCAGACATTAATCTTCAACTTGGGCCACATAGAACTCCATTAAAATATCCTAATTACCTCTTGTAACTATTTGATGAAATGTTTAAAATGGTTTCTTCTATATTCAGTTAAATTTTTAGAATCATTGATCTTGGATCCTGGCCTATAAAGTCTCTTTATTCGGCTGATGTCCAGTTTACTTTTCCCAGAATGTGTTGCCATGAAAGCCCACTTTGGTGGTCTTATGATGTGAATCTTCAAGTACTAAAAAAGTATTAATTGTTCCTAATGTAATGAGAAACCTGAAAATTAAATATTAAAATAAAATTAATAATATTGTTTATTTTATATGTTGTTTAAAAATGTACCTTGTAATAGTGCACATATTTTGGATAATGGGGTATTATTTTAAGTTCATGGGGTCCCTCAAATAAATATCATAGGTTTGGTGATCATTTTAGTTTTAATATGAGTATTAAATAAAAAAAATCAAAAAACAATAATAAATTTTCATGTAGAGAAATGAAATGACCTAATGCGTGGCTTTCAGTACTTAAGGATTGTGACTCCATAGTTGTCTGGTCGAGAGTTAGTAATTTTATCTCTATTTGTGGTAATTTGACTTTGTTTTTGACTGAGTTAACTCGAGATGATGCCCGATTATGTGGTATTAACTTGGTTCCCTAAGTTATTTTATCATGGGATTCATCGACAACGTCTCACAACATGGTTTGACTCTGTTGAGTGCAATTTCAATTACCATAAAAAAATTGTAAAAAAACAAAAATAAAAAAAATAAAAAAATTGAATGCTCATATTAATATTGAAATGCGATTCTACCTAGACATTCCATCATTTCTACTTGAATAAAGATTAAATCCAATGTATATTGTTATACACAACACTTCATCATGCTTAATTGAAATTAGATGAAATGTGGAGATGAATTTGAACAAAGGAATGGGATTGGGCTTGGGATATGCTTATGAAACTATCTTTTATTAAAAGATTTTGATGGATTTAATAATTTTTTGGTATAAGTTTTTTTGGTGATCAATGTGTATTAAAAATAATTGGAAAAGGGAATTCTAATTTCATATGTTTGAGATATATTTTTCTCAGGACTAGCAAAACTCAAGTTGGGGGTGTGATTAGCCAATTACCCTCATATAGCCCAGGAATATAGAAATAACCACTAATAAATAACATAATATAAATAAATAAATATCCAAAATAATATCACAATGTATGAATAATTTCAAAAAAAAAACACAAATAAACAAACCAATATAGTCATGGACAGCAACTCCACAACCAAACACAAGTTCCAGGATTGTATTGTGTATATAAATCACTAAAATCACCCTAAAAACTAGAAAAATAGTGTGTATATATTTGGGTGACCATAACATGTGTATTCAATAGGATCGTGCTCAAAACCTATAGTACAATTGTGGAAGAAACATACTAATTCATTAGTTAATAAACAGCAAAACCAACAAACACCTATCAAGTCAACTATCACCCAACATCACCAAGACTCACTCACCAATAATCACATCTAATTGTAATAAAATAATATCAAGGATATATAAAAATAAGTTCCCCACAATAAATTCCCTACTGATTTTTCACTCTCACACCATAATGTCAAATGTCTTATGCTCACTCCCTCTAACATGTGATATGGGTTAGTTCAAAACCTTACCTATCTGAGCCTCCTATAAGTACCATCATCCTAGGAAAGAATCAGACCATCTATATCATAACAAAAACCATACCACAAGCCACAAACATAACATATTATCCATATTATATCCACTTCCACACATCACATCTTATCCACACATAACATATTCAGTGCAATATGGTATAATGAACATGAATTACATTAAAATAGTGCCCTTCTATACTAGGAATAAACCCCACTATATCTCATCACATCATCTATAGGATCATTCCAATGTTCCACACCTAGTAGGGAGAGTGGGTAAGATGGGGGTACTCATCCATTTTTCCTCACTGACCTATATGTTAGGGAGAACACTTAGAACCCAAAATAGTAAAGTTATCTAACTCAGGTGGGTGGGTGTAGAAATCATAAGAAAAATACATCATATATATATATATATAACATACATAACTATAACCTAGTCGTCCATACTAATATCGTACACTCAAAACCCACAACCATCACCACACTACCACTATCACACGCTTTCACTGCTACAAACTATGAAACCACCAAACATCCCACTTTCTCACACAACACACCCACAATAACTATTCACTATTTTCCATTTAATCATTCTAATTATTTGTTTCCAGATTTACCAATTTCCAACCAAGTTACATTCATTAATATATTCAATTACGTATTTAATGTCAATCCACTTTCAGCTAATACCCACACAAATTATGGTCAGTAACCATTACATTTCATCATCACCACTCATTAAACTTTTTAACTACAAAGAAACTACAAACAACCCCACAAAACCCACCATTTTATTCAACATAGCCCCACTACCCAACACATACCAACACAACCCTATTACCCCACACATTCCAACCAACAGATCTGAACTAGACCATAAAAATCACCTCATAATAGCCCATGTGTGACCACACAAACACAACCACAATTTTTTTTAACAATTACATGAAACCACAACAAGAAAATAACAACCAATTTTAACAACAACTACTACTAAAACCCCCTTTTTATTCTGAAAACAAAATTCTTTTGTTATTTATTTTTTCAAAAAATCAATTCAATTATCATCATTAAGTGATTA
Organism: Viscum album; assembly: GCA_963277665.1. Lineage (NCBI taxonomy): Eukaryota > Viridiplantae > Streptophyta > Magnoliopsida > Santalales > Viscaceae > Viscum > Viscum album. The sequence continues at coordinate 634,099,680 of OY728131.1, read as the reverse complement.
GTGTTTCATGGGAAGTGATTCCATCAAAAAAAGTTTAGAATCAAAAAACAAGGCTTAACAACAACAAAAATTCCCATAAATGGTAGGAGGAAAACATAAATCTCAAGATAAATATCATGAAAGAAAATAAACATATGAAATTCACCCCTTTACCATCTATTTTGTTAGGTCTGGTTCGTTATCCCCATTAGTTCAATCCATGATCCTCAACCAAAGAAAAAGAACATGTTAATCCCATAATTCACATGGAATAAATGATAGTTATCGAATCCTCTACCTCAACTGGAGCTTTACAATCTATTGTACAATGAAAAGTTAAGGAATAGATTATCCCAAGATCAAGATTACAAGAGGGGGCCTTTTGGATCCTAAATCACAACATCCATAATCAACCACTTTATTCATCTTCACAAAATCCAACTATAGCCCTAGAACCACCACCTTATATAGTTGAGGAATATATAGAAAACCAAGAAGTAAGGGAGAGAACTCATCTTTGATCACTAATACTCAATAACTTGTAGATAAGGTTCAAAGAAAATTATATGGTGAAAGGCCTTCTAAAATTATATTGGATTCACCTAGGTAGAATGATAGGTGAATGAATGAAATTTGGGAGAGCCTATAAATTTATACCATGGATGGAAAATTTGAAATCACAGTGTAGGTATGAGGAACATGGAAAATATATAGGTTTTTCTCAAAACCACAGAATAAGATGATAGGACACACCATAATCAGTTTGAGTTAATCAAATATCATAAATCGCATCAATAACCACACCCAAATCCTATAAAACTAGGATAAAACCATAGTGTAATGAATACTACCTATGGAAAAAATCTAAAAACCCCAAATTCAGACACACCAAAGAATATGTTTCATGCCACAATGGTTCCTCAAATGGTGGGGACATTAAAACCACTCTACTAGATACCATATTGTAGTGGGGGAGCACCACAATGAATCCTATGGCCTTCCAACCAGCCTCCCATAGTGAAAAGAAAACCTCCAAAATAAAATAATTCCTTCCAGATGAAATTTTCATTACAACTCCACCAATAATTCATCAAGAATCCTATCAGCATCTCTAAAACACAAAAGTTTCAAAATGAGATTTGGAAGGTCTATAACATTACAAAATCCTTTTTTAAAAAGGGACTAAATATAATTTAATGAGAGGATATAAGAAATTTTTTAACCAATATCTAGGTTTCATTAGCTTTCCCTACCTCTTGCAAAACCTAGGGTAGAATCTAAAAAAATTATAACAATTTCAATGTGTGATTCTTTCCTCTCGTCTATTCCATGTGTCCTTTGGATTTTGGCATTGGGAAGAAATGTTTTGTGGTCCTGAAGTGAATTTGATGTGGTGTAACACATCGAGATTTTATAAAATATTTTTTTTAATAAAGTTAGTTTTTTTGATAGATTTCATTACACACAACATAAAGTTTATATTTAATTACATGCAATATCAATTTTTCTTTCATTACATACTATACTTAGGTTTAATAAAACACGACATACTAATAAAATATTATTATTTAATATGATAGTTATTTCCATGTCATTAAAATGGAAGGTATGAATAGGATTAACAAAATTATAAAAATATATGTTTTACACATGTATATAAAATTAATTATTTGGTGACCAATTAATTAGAAAGGAAAATATAAACTATTTGAAAATAAAATAAATTATTTTCGAAAAAAACTATTTTTATGCACATAGATGGATTTTACATCAGTAAATTAAACCAATAAATTTTAGAGAATTATTTTAATTAAATTTATACACTATATATTCAATAAAATTTTAAAATTCATCTTATGTGTTTTCTAGGTATGATATAAGAATAAATCGTATTTGACACTAAAAACTGTATTTTTCTATAAAAAAAATTGTCGCATTTTTCACAATTATTTTAAAATAAATTTCTTAAACTATTATAAAATTTATTTAACTAAATTTAACCTAATTTTTTAAAACATCTTGTTAAAATTATCTTAGAGTGAACTTTTGATATTTTTTTGAAAAGAAAAACTTTTTAGTGAATGGTGAAAAATGCGGGTTTTTATAAAAAACTGCTTTTTTATTCAACTAATTTACAAGAAATATTTTATTATAATATATTTTTAACATTAAAAATTTATTAATTATATATTTATTAATCCAATTTATGTCATTTTAATTTATTTTTAATTTAATTATAATGTAAAAACTTTTTAAAATTTTGAACATTTTCTCTTTGGAAAACCACTTTCTTGCCACATCTTCAGGTTCAATTTTAAATTAAATTTTTCCACTTATTTGAATGGAATTTGAAAAAAAAAATGTTTGGAATTAGAATAATTTTTATTACATAACAATTTTAAATTAATTTTTGGTCAAAATGAATAGTAAAACATTAAAAATTAATTACTACGATTAATGTTAAAATAGGTTTACCTGGGGGTTAAACTCAAAATATAAGGTGAAAATGACCTATAAAATTTTTCAAAACCCATTTTATGACAATATTTTGAAATTATAAACTCTAAGGTTTGAGAATGACCCATTTGTATCCCTTTTTCATGATAAATACATGGGTTTACTTTAATATTTTCAAGAATTCTATGTGTGTTCTCTTTCACACTTATAAAAGTATACCCACTATACTCTATTCTTCACACTTAAAAACCCATTTTTTTCCAATTCCTAAAAAATACATTAATTAAATCTCTCCCCACATTCTATATACCTTTTTGATATCAAAAATACAATCTAGAAAGTATTTATTTTAAACCTAAAGAGTGTATCTGAAGAAGAGGTAATGTTTTAAACAATGTGTTCTTATTATAGTTCTTCTTATAACTCCTTAAAAACTTATTAAAATATGATTATATAATAAAAAATTATATAAAATATGCTGATATTTTATTATGTTAATTTAATAATTTTTATTCATCTTCTCTTCCATCAAATGAGAAATGAATCTTTTGATCGTGTGTACGGAGGACTACCGCCTCACAGACCAATGTTATTTGTTTTCCATCACTAGTTCTCATAGATGGATAAAATGATGGATTTAATATTTATATATTATATTTATTATATTATTATACCTATATAATTATAATAACACACCTACCATATCACCTCTCTATCTATTTGAAAATAATAATGTCACTCGTGTGTACGGTGGACTATCACCTCGTGAACTGATGTGATGTGTTTTTCATTTCTATTTTACTGGGATGTTAATAAAGATAGAATAAATTAATATACATGATATTTTTAACATAAATATACTTATTTAGTTAGTATATCACATATACCTTCTTACTTTCCATTCTTTGGGGGATATGATAACATCGTTTATGTGTAGGATGGACTACCGCCACGCAGAGCGATGTGATTCATTCATCGCATATGATTTACATGGATGGTAACAAGTATAGGTTTAAATAAAAATATGTGATATATATGAAATAAAAAATATTATATAATGTTAATATTTTGTTTACCTTTATCTCTTTCAATCCACTGAGAAAATGGAAACAAAACTCATGTGTATGTACGGTCTACCGTCTCCATGGATGGTGTATTTCATTTTCTATCTCTAACTTTTATGGATTACACTAAATACATATATAATAAATACATTTTATATTTATATCATGTTTTAAATTATGTATATTATGGAACCATGATCAAATTAAGAGTATCGAAAATAAAATATGAAAACATACAAGAAAAACAATGTAGTTATTACCAGAAATATGATTTTAATACGGAATTGTTAATAAATGGGTAATAAATTGTCATAAGTAAATAATATATCATATGATATATATAATTATGATTATATAATATATTTATAATAATCTTATGTTTATTATACATGAGGTTCAAACATGTATAAACGAAGTTGAGAATTAAGGTTAGGGATTTTTGTCTCACTTTTATTTCTATTGGACACATGCCTTATACACCACTTATTTATTTTTATGGTGTATATATTGATCATGGATGTATTTTGTGATTATTATCAGGAAATTATGGGATATATAAATCCATATATTTTTTTTATTTCATGGGGATTACAATTAACAATTACCAAATTTGTAAGGGTTTTATGATATAATCACACATTAATTAGGATTATTTAAGTTTATCCTTCCAATGATGAAATATAATAATATATCTCTCAAGAAAGTCTTGAATTTTCTTATCATATAGTTATTTATTTACAATACATGTTTTACCTTCATTTTCCTCTCTTTATATACTCAATATTCCAAAAAGATTATTTTTTAAGAAAACCGAATTTATTTCTCTTCTCAATCGAAAACCCTTTTTCTTTCATATATATGTTTTCAAAATAAATGCTATAAAAATGTTTTAAGATTATAAAAAGGATTTATTAAAGAAATTATTAACCATTTCTTACTTTTAAAAAATTGTTTTAAAAAGTAATATTCATGTTTTCTTCCAAACAAAGCATTTTTGTCTTTTACCAAAAATGTGGAAGGAATATTTTCTTTAACATGTACAACATGAATGAAATTTCCTACCGCCAAGACCATTATTTTATTTGATGCTTCCCTTATATGTTTACAAGTTGGTTTTAAAAGAAAAATATTTTAAAAATGTTTTATTCTTTAAAAATTATTTTTCAAATTGAAAATGTTATTTTCATCTAGAAATTTTTTAACTGATCTTCAAATATCCCATTATTTGTTTTCAAGGTTATTTTCAAATAAAAATTTTTTAAAATTGTTTTATGTATTAAGATATTTTTTTTAAGTGTAAAGGACATTTTCATCATGACATGTTCTAAGTGATCTTTAAAAATAATTTTTCATCAAAGATGACATCCTTTGATATAACTCATGCTTTACATGGGATATGATCCAAGGATACCATTATTATTCTTTATTTTAATGGTTTATGTTTATGATGAAAATATTTTTATGAAACTAATTTATATTCCAAGGGTTATACCATGATAAAATTCCTATGAAACCCACTTATTTTTTCAACAGGTTATGCTATGATGAAATTATAAAATGATTATAAACTTTTTTCTTTTACACAGGTTATGCTATATTTATGAAACCCATTTCTTTTCATGGGTTTGGATATAATGATAATTTTATGATCTTGTGGAATACATATTTATGATTTCATTATGTGATTGGTGTCACTTATATCTCCCTCAATTTAATTGCGTAATGATTAAGGTCATATGTACTCCAAGAGTACATGGGAGGTTATCCCAATCCTAAAAGATGGTACATATGAGGTTATCCCAAACCCAAAATAGGGTACACTGGAGGTTATCCCAAGCCTAAAGTATGTATATAAGTGGTTATCTAAAGAATAATATTTTATGAATGTCTTGTTGGATATCCTTGACATAAGATTTTTTATGATTATGTGCATGCCTCAAATATATTTCTTATTCCAATGTTATATTATCATGGCCTATGTTCTTTTATTCCTTTAACTACTTTGATTAATTTCATGACTAAATTTTATGACCAATGATATGCAGGGTATAGTTTTAAATTGTTATAATCATGTTTTCATACCCTTATGATCATGTTATTCTTATATATCTCCCTTTTTTACCCTTACTGAGCATATGAGCTCACCCTTTTGTATGTTTATTTTACCCAAGTTATGATGATAGGTATTACATTTCATATGTCTAAGAAGGATATTAATTATGATGAACTAAGTGGGATATGATGAAAAACTCTTATAAACCAATTTTTGTTTCATCTTTTCAAAGGCCCTATACCATTATGATCCTTAGGAATGTGTTTCTATAATGTCATGAATATTCATCTAAAACTATATAATATCAATGTATGAGAAGTTTTCAAATCTAAAGTTTATATCAAAGGATACATTTAGTTAGCCTTTATAAAATTGGATAATAAATAATTTGTGATATCCCTATGGATATTTCTATGGATTGTTTTAGAGATATGTCTAAGGATAAGTCTAAGGATGAGTTAAAATATATTAAAATGCCTTTGAATTTTTTAAAGGATAGAGAAAGTGGTTTTAAAGAAATTACATCTTAGTCTGGTTACTACATGTATATATGGCTCTAACACAGAGGTACCTATGGGTAATAACTTCAAAAGGGTGCATTTATATGGACTCTATCATCACCTAGTTCATAACAATGGGAATTACTGCACACCTAGTTTGACACACATGGGTGATATATTTTGGAAATTTACAAACTCTTTACGAACCATTATGAAATATATAAATAGTGACTATATATGACCAAGGTTAAACCCAAGATTCTATATATTGAAAGGGATGCTTCATAATTTTGACATCCTATAAGTTATTTTTTATAATTATTTTATTTTCACTTTGATTATTGTTTCTCATGCTATGATTTTTATTTTCATTCAATAGGGAACCAGAAGGAACATGATTAACATTGAATAACATAGGAAATGTGTTGCTGAGAAACCAAATGGGATGATGAATGGAGTGAAGGATATTTTAATTATTCTTAATCAGTTATCATGATATATACTTAACAAATTGAACCTCAACCAACTCTCAGACTCGCCAAATAATAGAATTAAAGAGTTCATTAAGATATTAGGTAGTGGAGATCATGGAGGAAAGAAGAATCAGTTTTTTATATGTTAATAATTTGGGAAGTATCACTTAAGGTAATACCTCAAAGGAACAAGAAGATATTTTGTTTTTGGAGAAGAAGGGCATAGAGCAAGTAATTTTTGAGGAAAAATGAAAATTTTGGTTAATTAAAGGGATGATAATAATGGTTTTCCTAAGGCATTATCAATGGATGAATGTTTTAAATGTGGAAAGTATGGGCATTAAAAAATAGATGTCATAGGGGGGAAGCCCGGGCGGAGGATTAGTAAGGTTGTATGAGTAAAGTTTTTTCTGTTGAGGATGACAAGACTAAAAATAAAATATGAATGGAAGAAGGTATTAAGGAATGAGATGATGAATCCTATTTAATGGTTTAATAATGAAGTGGAATGGTTTAATTGTCTGTATTGGGATTCAAGAAATATTAAATATATAATGATATTTTCGAAGAATTTTTTCATGAAGGATTTGCAAGAATGTGTTGAATAATACAAATGACCTATAAATGTGATTTAATGGAAGAGTAATATTTTATGGAAAACACGTGATTAAGTGAATATGACCATTAATATTTCTTTAATGTTGAGAAAATGGTGTTTAGTTTGGATAAATAGATGATTTTAATGGATAAATTAAATTAGATAGTATTTATGACCTCGAAACTGATTAATTATTTGTGAAAAAGTGGTTTATATTACCATTGATGAATTTTACATTATTTTTGTATTTATTGAATATAATAAATAATCAATGGTTTTATTTAAGTAATGATAAAGCATTTATGTTTTCATTAAATTATTATGTTACTTATGATTATTAACATATATGACCATAGTATTCACATATTTGGTATGTGATAATTAAGAGATACTTTATGATATTTGGGGGGTTAATGTTAAGTCGATTTTGGGAAATAATTTCACCATATTTATAAATTTTTAATTTTTGAATGGTCATAAGGCTAACCATTTATGTAAAAGTTTAAGTTGAACTTTGGATGATTTTATAAATATTAATGCATTATTTCACCATATGAATATCTATTCATATTGGATAACATGTGCTAACAATTTTGTTTTTTTAATAACTAGAGGTATAAGGAATGACTAATAATTTTTTTATGGATATTATTATCTATAAGTTATTAATTCAATAAAAATTAAACTCTTAGTGTAAGATATGAAGTGGTAACTGATCGAAGCACAACCAATGGATGTTATTGTGCTTATGAAATGGAATGAAATCAAGTAAGTATATCTTCTCATTAAAATTCCTCAACTTTAATAAAATGATATTGAAATAAAATTTTATACATTTACCATAATTCTGGATGAATGAATGGTCTTTTCACATATCATATATTTAAGTATTTTTGGTCATTAACTTTCTCCTAACCATTTTCTTTATCACTCTATTAGTATTTGGGTGTTATTTTTCTCTTTCATGTCCATGTTTTCACATCCCACCAATATTCTCCTACATGGAAACAGAGTAATGTGTTATTACAGAAGACCTTCAGAAATCTATTTATCTCTTTTAAATAAGAATTTTTATTAACCATTTTTATGATGTGGGTTTCCAATGAAGGTATTTTTAAATATTAAACCCTTGATTTCCGAGTACAAGTTCAAATTGTGAGGATGCAATTTATTTAAGTGGGGTAGAATTTAACACCCTGAGATTATAAAAAATGTTTTTTATTTGAATAAGGTTAATTTTTTTTGATATCCTGTGTTAGAATCAACATTTAGTTTATCTTGTGTTACATGAAATGTCGAATTTAGTTTTCATTACATGCAACACTGAGTTTTAACGAATCACGACATACTATTAAAATGTTATTATTTAATTTGATAGTTATAACATATATGTTGGAATGGAGGGTATGAATAGGATTGACTAAATTATTAAAATATATTTTTTACATGTGTATATAAAATTAATTATTTAGGGACCAATTAATTATAAATTAATATAAAAACCATTTTAAAATAAATGATTTTTTTTCTAAAAAATTATTTTTATGTGAAAAGACACATTTTACCTCATTAAATTTAAAAAAAACTAGTTTTTATTTATTTTAATGAAATTTATAAACTAAATATTCAATAAAATGTTTAAAATTCATCATATATGTTTTCTAGGAATGATATAAGAATAAATCTAATTTTACGCTTAAATTGTATTTTTCTTAAAAGTAGATTTATGGAATGTTAAGTACTTATAAAATTAATTTCTGTCACTTTTATAAAAAGTAATTAAAAAATTTAAATTATTTTTTTAAATCATATTCCCAAAATTATCTTGGATTTAATTTTTGATAATTTTTTGTAAAGATAAATTTTTAAATAAATAGTGAAAAAATATCAGTTTTTATAAAATAACTATCTTTTCATGGAAATCATTTAGAAGAAAAATTTTAATTAAACGTGGTTTTAAAAGTAAAATTATTAAGGCCTTAGGGACACCTCAAGGGATTCAGACCACCTTAAGTGAAGATACAAACCAGAAAACCTACAAGGAACAAGCTTCAGAAGGAGGAGGAGCAAGGAGCTTTCACCAGAGCAGAAGCTAAACGAATTTCAAGAATGAGAGGGTATGACACCTGCCATCGGGACAAGTCTATGCATGCACGGGAAAGACTAGACGAAATTCCATGAGAAGGTGGAGATCTTATTTCATGATGAAGATGTTGGGGATGAGCATTTCTAAGTAGTTAGTCTGGGTTGTATGTGATGTTTGAAGCCTACGGGAAATGAATTTCTATAAGGCCTATGAGCCATGTAATACTTATGCCTACGGGCCTTGTAAGGGTTCCACCTAACCCCTTAAAAGGTGGATTATCAAAAATAAATAAAAAATGAAGGCCTTCGAGCCATTGGAGGTCATTAGAATCAATTTCATATTGAATTTGAATATAAAAACTTTTTGATCATTTTCTCTTTGGAAAACCTCTTTCCCATCACGCCTGTGAGTTTAATTTTAAATTAAATTTTTAAACTTCGGTGAATTGAATTTTAAAAAATGGATTCAATATTTTAAATAATAATAATTTATATTACATAACAAATTTAACTTAATTTTTCCTCAAAATAGATATTTAAAACAGTAAAAATTAATTATCGCGATTAAGGTAAAAACAGGTTTAATGTGGGGTTAAACTAAAATGATAAGGGCTAAAATGGCCCTGAAACATATCCAACACAAATTTTATGAATATATTTACACCTTATAACCTATAAGTTTCTATAATTACCCATTTTTTATCTTTGTTTCATGATAAAAATGTGGTTACACTTTATTCATTTCAAAAATTCCATTTGTGTCCTCTCCCACACTTAAAAAAGGCCACCCCCTATCCGATCCACTTCACACATCCAAAACCCTTTGGTTTGGCCAATATATGATCAAATATTTTACTTAAATCACTCCCCAAATCCTAGGGTCCTTAGTGAGATCAAAAATACAGTATAGGAAGGATTTAGGTTAAACCAAAAGAGGTTTTCTGAAAAAAGCGGTAAAGTTTTAAACTATCCATTTTTGTTTTACTTCTTATAACTCCTTAAAATATTATTCAATTATGATTATATAATAAAAAAATTATATCCCATATAATTATATTTTATTATGTTAGTGTAATAACTTATATCTATCTCTTCTTCTATCAAATGGGAAACGAAACTATCGACTATGTGGAGGGTGGACTACCACCACGCAAATTGATGTTATTCATTTTTCATCCCCACCTATCACAAATTGGTATAATGATGAATTTAACATTTAAATATTATATTTATGATATTATTATACCTCATTAATTATAATAAAATATTTTCTGTCTTACCTCCCAACCCATTGGAAAATAATAACACCGCTCTTGTGTATGGTGGACTACTGCCTCACAAACCGATGTGATATGTTTTTCATTTATTTTTTACTAGATTTTTAATAAGGATAGAATAAATGAATATATATGATATTTTTAACATAATTATACATCTATAATTATTATATCACATATTTATTCTTACTTTCCATTCCCTAGGGGATATGATAACGTTGTTCATGTGTACGACAGACTACTAGCTCACTAAGCGATGTGAATCATTCTTCATGTATGATTTAAATGAAAGGTAATAAGGTCATGTTTAAATAAAAATATATTATATATATGACATAAAAATGATTCTATAAAGTTAATAAATAATTTACTATTATCTATTTCAATCCATTTATAAAATGTTAACAATATTCATGCATACATACGGCCTACCATCTCATAATCATCATCATGAGTGATTTTTAATTTAAAAAATAATGGAGACAAAAAACAACAAAAGCGAAATCACCCCCACCCCTCTCCCCTCTCCCCTCTCCCCTCTCCATGGAAAAACATTCAAGGAGGCCTAAAATGGTGAAGCCCGAGGGCATCCCCTTTAACGAGTTTAACCCCCTCATCATTCATCTTAACTGCAGTATGCAATCAAACATCCAACGAACCATCGAATTCCAATGAAGCCAAGTGGTCCACAACCGTGTTCCCCTCCCTCGACAACCGTCTCCCTAAAAGGTGTATTTCATTTTCTTTCTCTAAATTTTATGGATTAATATAAATACATGTATTCTGAAATATATGATAATTATATCATGTTTATCATTTTTTTATTTGATATAACCATGATCAAAGTAATAGTAAATAAAATAAGAAATCAAAACATACATGAAATGAAAAGCAGTTATTACCCAAAACATGATTTTAACAAGGAATTGTTAATAAATGGGTAATAAAAGGTAATAAGTAAATAATATATTGTATGATATATATAATTATGGTTCTATAATATATGTATAATAAACATATATTTATTATATAGGAGGTTTAAATGTATATGAAGTAAATCTAGACTTAAGGTAATGTATTTTCATCTCACTTTTTTTATGAGACACATCCCTTATACACCACTTGTTTCTTTTGAATTGTTTATATACTACCCATGGTTGTATTTTATGATTATTATAATGAAATTATAGGTTATTCATATCTATATAATTTTCTTGTTTTCATGGGGTTTACAATTCACAGTTACCAAAGTGCTAATGGATTTACGATATAATCACATCATTTTTTAGGATTATTTTTGTTTATTCATCTGATGATGAAATATTATGATCTATATATAAAGACACTCATGAACTTTTTATATTTTTTTTATTTTTTTATAATATATGTTTTTCTATAACTTTCCTCTCTTTATGTTCTCAAGATTCCAAAATAATGTTTTTAAATAAAACTGGATTTATTTATCTTTTTAGTCGAAAACCTTTTTTCTTCTATATCAATGTTTTTAAAAAAAATTAAAAATGTTTTAAAATTATCCACATGAATTATTAAATACATTCTTATCCATGTTTGAATTTTTTTAAAAAAATAAAAATAAAAATTCATGCTTTTTCTAAACAAGGCCCATTTTCTTTTTACCATAAATGTGAGAGGAATCTTTATTTTAATGTGTACAACATGAACAGAACTTCACAACATCATGAACGTTATTTTATTTTAAAATTCCTTTATATATTTACAAATTTATTTTCAAATTAAAGTATTTTAAAAATGTTTTATTCGTTAAAAAATGTTTTCCAAAGTGAAAAGGTTATTTTCATCAAGAAACTTTTTAATTGATCTTTAAATATTATTTTATAAGTTTGCAAAATTATTTTCAATGAAAAGGATCATGAAACTATTTTATGTTTTAAGATGTTATTTTTAAAGTGGAAAGACTATTTTCCTCTAGAAATGTTCCAAGTGATCCTTCAAAATCATTTTCCATCTGATATGACATCTATTGATGTTACTCATTCTTTTTTGGGGATATGATCCAAAGATTCTATTTTTTTTCTATGAATGGTTTATTTTTGTGATGAAAAGATTTTTATGAAAACCATTTCTCTTCCATAGGCTTTACCATGATAAAATACCTATGAATCCCACTTCTTTTTCCAGAGGATATGTTCTAATGAAATGGTTATAAAACCTATTTCTTTTCTACAGGTTATTTTATATTTATAAAATTCATTTATTTTTATGGTTTATGATATAATGAATGTTTTATTATATTTTGGTACACATATGTATGATTTTCAATATGTTATAAGTGGAACCTATATCACTATCCAATGAATTGGGTAATGATTAAGGTAATATGTAAGATCCCAATTTTTTCTTTTAAGGTATGGGCTATTTAATTCATAGTTTAAACCCTTTATTTTATCATTATAAATGTTCCTTATGTTTTAAGGAAGGTTTTGAGAGATTCTAGGATTTTTCAAGTCCTGGAGATCTAGTTTTTGGAGAAAATAGGAGAGGTGAACGGTTAGTGAAAAATTAGTGCTAATTGTGCACCTCAAACCATACAGTCCTATAAGGATGACACACAATTTTTCTAAACTGTTAAAAGTAGGATTGGGTATTGTGGTACTGTGATAGAGGGTGATCATGGGTTACGAATAGTTTTTCTAACTATGTGATGCAATCCATGGAGGATTTGTCACCTAGATATTGGGGTGTTCATGGTTGGTGCATAGTTTGGCCTATCTTGTGGCTAAACCATGTGACTTTTAAAATTTGGGTGAAATGAATATTTTTTACTCATTCTCTTTAAAACCTCACCCCTATTTTCTTTCCTCCCCCATTCATATTATCTCCTCCCATGTGAAGATATACTCTTCCATGCGTAACCTATGTTCTGAAAAAACTCTCTTGTCTGAACTCTAATTTGAGTTCCCTCTACCGCATTGGATCGCCATTCGTAATCTCTCTATTTCTTTAGATACAGTCTTAAATTATCTTCCCCTAGATGAAGTTATTTTGGTGTGAGATAATATTCCCTATTTTTAGGGAATTTTTCTATTCTTCCATTTTCCCTCGTTTTGGGATGAACCATGGGATGATACTGGATGAGGCATCTACTACAAGAATAAGAAAGGTAGTATATGACGTTTCCCTCAATTTCTCACCATTTAGGAATTGCTTCTATTATTCCACATGTCTTTTAAACCATGATTTGATGCTAAAATTCATATGATTTAAATTAAATTGTCAAAATTTTAACCTAAATACCTAATGAGACCAATTGACATTGTTGGAGGTTGAGACCACAACACCAACCACCCAATTAGGGTGTGTTTCTTGTTATGACCTTGATGATAAATGTTGCGACTACTCATAACACACTTTGGGTGTTCATTACTTGAACTTTTATTTGTTAATCCCTTATTTAATAAATAAATCATTAATCATTAAATGGAAATCCTAAATCACTTAGATCTTGTTATATTTACTAAGTTCTTATGGTTTCTTTTCCCTTTTTGACCCTTTGACTTTTCACTGAAAATGTGTTGGAATGAAACTAAGTAAATTTTAATGGGAATGGTTATTGTGTGGCCTGTGATGAATATATATGAATTATTATATGCTTTTTATTTCATATAAACCTTTTTAATATTTATAGGAATGGTCAGACTTGAGATGACATTGGATTCCTAAGGGAATTCCTTGAGCACTCAAAGGAATCCATTTTGATTCATTGAGTTAGTTTCCAAGAGATATACCCACATTGGAACTTGGTACTTTTATATTAAATGATTTCTGGAATGACATCATAGGATCCCAATCCTCTAGAAAATTAGAATGCCTTGGATTCTATCCTTGGATTCAGTGTGATGTCTTGGGACATGTGAAGCCTTGAATTATTCTCCTTGGGATCCAGTAATTATTAACTTAGGATTTACTTGGGACTTGATCCATGGACTCAGTTAGAGATATTTACAATAGAATTATCAGGGCGTTCCCCTTGTATTACACATATCCCCTTATTGCTAGGATGCATGGTTGTGTACTGTGAGCTAGCCAGAACTTATAAGGTCAAGGATGCCTTTTTTACTCTTGGATCCTTTTATTATTTTTATCATTATAACTCCATGGTAACTTGTATTATATTCCCTAATCCCTTGACTAAATGATTAAATGAACACATGATCAGAGACATCCAGTATAGGTGGAAGTAGATATGGTTATCCTAGTGTCCATGAGGAACCTTAGCTTGTCTTGGGTTGTTTTTATTTCTATATTTGCATTGATATACCTACACAATATTATAGTTTATATTCACAGACTGGATTTGTATAGACACCATTGGTGGTGGCCTGCTGAGTTTATCTCATACCCTATCTAGGATGCAATGGTAACTAAGAATATTATCTGATTCTATGTGTGGAAAAGGGGCTGTATCCAGTTATGGATGTATAACTTCTTATATTAGGATGGTGATGTGGCCTTAAATTCACCTAATTTTCCACATCTTTTATTAAATTTTTTAATAATTTATTTATTTATTTATTTTAAAAAAAACTATTTATATTTCAGTATTTTTATGATTAAATTTATTATTTAATCCTATTTTATAACTAATTTGGTATTTTTAGCCTTTTAAATAATTATATTTCTCTTACCTTCATTTCTGGTTATTTATTTTCACTCATTAAGATTGTAATATTTCATTTAAATTTATGTTTTTATTTTTGATGCTTCAAAAATAGCACACTGTTTATTTTTACATTCACTACCACAAAACTGGGTTTCTGCAGCGACACCCTTTATCAGTGCTTTTTTTAGTACTGTTAAATGGGACCCCTTTATCAGCACTTTTTTTAGTAGCGCTGATAAAGGTGGGGCTTTATCAGTGTTTTTTCCTAGTACTGATAAAGTGTATATTTCATAAAAATCATGAAAAATAATATAATGATATATAAGTATATTTATATTGATATAAATATAATATATATATTTTTTAAATATGTTTTAGATAAGTATAAATACGTTATTACATTTAATATATAAGAAATTTAGTGAAAATGGCTACAAAATATTTTTAAAAATATTATTAATTAATAATTTTATAATTATCATCGACTAATAGTCATTTAATAACAATTTGAAGACACAAAATATCAAAAAAAAAGATCTAAAATAAGTTGAAAATGTAACTCAAACTTCAAACGGCCATAACTTTTGATCAGGGTATTAGTTTAATCTCTAAAGCATATCAAATCAAAGTCTATGATTATCTCTACACTCTAATGACTGAAGGGAACCTTCTTTCACATTTTTCGAGGCCAAAAAAGGCCCAGAAGGCCTCTAAAACCGAGTTTTTAGTCGGGATACCCCGATTTTTTAACATTCAAACAACTGTAACTTATGATCCGGTTGTCCTCTAGGACTGTACCACATATCATATCAAATATTGTTTCATTTTATTCAATTTTACTTATTGTGGAGTTGAAATGGACTTCTAGATTAGAATTTATGGTCATTTTAACATTCTATGGATTTTCAAATACACATATATATATATTTATTCGTAAATATATATGTGTGTATGTGTTGTATATATGTATGTATGTATTTATTTATTTATCTATAAACACACATAACAAAACATATTTTATAAATGTATTTAAAACTAATCTTATAAATATATATTAATATAAAAATAAATATACGGATCAAAAATTATAACTAAAAATATATATATAAATATATATTAATATACGAATAAATAAATAAATATATATTTATATATTAATATATGAATAAATATATATGTATTAATATAACTAAATATATTTATATTAATATGAATCAATATTAATATATGAATAAATATAACTATATATATATATCATTAAATGGAGAAAAAAATGGAATGGATTAGTGGTAATGGTGTATGCGCCCAAGGGGGAGTTCTCAGGTTCGAGTTCTGGTGGAAGCAAGGGTGCACGTATAAGTGGGAGGGGGTTGTGCGGGTAAGGGCAGCGTGCAGTGAGAGGGAGGGGGCTCTGCCTAGTGCTGATAAAAGGGGGGGTCAAGAGCTGTTAAAAGCTCCCCCCCCCCATATTATATATTCTTTTTAAATTTTTTAAATTTTTTTGACTTTTATCAGTGCTTAAAAAGCACTGATAAAGGACCTTTTTTTCATCACTTTTTTTAACATTGATAAAAGGGGCCTTTATCAGTTCTTTTTAGAGCATTGATAAAAGGGACCCCCCCCCTATCTTCACCTCAATTAACAGTGCTTTTCTAGCGCTGTTAATTCCTTTTTCTAGCACTGATAAAGGCCATATTTGCAGTAGTGATTGCATTATTTCTTTATTAACTTTAATCAATTTAATTAATTAATTAATTTTATTACATTTAATAATTTAATTTTGTAATTTGAATGTTTAATTTCATTTTATAAATCATGTTTCAATTTATTAATCTGTTTTGTTTGTTAATGTCATTCATTTTATAATTTTATTTCAGTATTTTAATTATTTTTTCTTTTTCATTTTTATTAAAATATTTTAAGACTATATTAATTCAATTCATAATTAAAATTTCATTGTGTATATTTTGATCTTTATATTTTAGTTTTTTATTAATATTTGATTGATTATATTTAATTTTTCTTTAACTGTGTTTTCATTTTTATTATACAGTTTGTTGAGCCATCGATATATTTGTCTCACCACTAGATTTGTCTCGCCGACACCTTTGGAATCCGCGACTCACTGTTGGCTCTACATAATTGTCTCACCAATACTTCTGACCTATTTACGCCCCTTTACTGTGTTTCACTGATGCCCCACCTATCTACACAATCACCTACCGATGCATCAATAAATCATTCCCTACCTCGCCTCTACTTCCATCGGTGAGATGCCCTATTGATGCCCATACCTTATCCATCGATAGAACAACACACCGTCAAACTCACTCACTGACACTAAACCACACCTTTTCTACTATCTCACTGATGCACCGCTTGTTTTCGCTCCAACTCATGTGCCAACATTGCAGAACACAATCGCCCATCTCTTCTTCTCACTGATACCACCATAACTCATTGACGCACCACAATAGACTAAATCAAGAAATTATGTACTGAGTCAAACCAGAATTTGGGCATGAACAATTTCAACATTTTCATTTCATATCAGAAGTTGATTCCCCCAAATCCTTAATTGATCCCAGATCTAATCCAATTCTATCATCGCTTTGTATCACCTCCATAGAAAACCACTATAGATCCAAAGTCTACTCGCCATTACCGCTAGACACGAGTCTCCGTAGGGAGGAGCCCAAACCGCAGCTCAGATCTGGAACTACAACCGTTAAGGAAGTGAGACCATCACTGATATCTGAAGAACTGCCACTAAGTAGGGATTTCAATGCTGGACCGGGATGCCGCCACTACTCGATGAGCCCCCAAAAGACATCGCTGAAGGAGGAGCCGCTATGATGTCACTATTGTGAGGATACTAAACCCATTGTAGATGTTGTGGCCAAAGCAGGTGTGCCACTACACCATGGTGGAGGAACTAAGCTGGTCCTGTTTCGCCGCCTACTGTAGGCCTGAGGAGAGTCGAGCTCACCATCGCCGTCCATGAAGGAGTCGTAGTAGCTTTTTCAAGAAGTTGCCCCCCCCATGCTATGAAGAAGAGAAGAAAGGGGGTGGAATGAAATATTTAAAAAATAAAAAAAAGATAATAATAATAATAATAATAAAATATAAAATAAATAACAAAACATAATAAAATAAAATAAAAACTAAACAAATAATATATCATTAATAAAACTAAATTTATAATAATAATAACAATTATAATAGTAATTTAAAAATTAAATTAATTTTTTAAATAAAATAATTTAAATATTTTAATTATTATAAATTAATAACTTTAATAATTTAATAATTTTAATTAAAAATTTTGAATAAAACAATTATAATAACAATAATAATATTATTAAATAAAAAAATTTATTAACTTAATAAAATAACTTTTAATTCTAAAATAATAATAATCTTTTATAAAGATTTTATCTTTAATAATGTTAAATTAATAATTTATTAATTATGTTTTAAATAAAATAAAATAATTATCAATTAAAATAATAATAAATAAATTAATAACAAATAATTATTAATATAAACTAAATAACTTAATAATTCATTTAATCTTAAATTAACTAAATAAATTATTATTTATTTATAAAAGTTAACAGTTTATGTTAACATCAAATTAATTGTTAATTATTCCTTGTTTTAACTATGCAAGTTCACACCAGATTCAGGATGGTGTCCAAATACATTCAAGAAAACTATCAGGCAGTTAGTTAAAAGGGCTATTTTGATGTAATAGGCATTTCAATGAAAAATTCACATGTGCGGTGATGCAATGAAGGATAGACTATGTCGCTACAGACAAGCAGTGAAAAGGCAGTAGATGACAGATGATTTTAAATCACAGTAACAGTAGGGGGACCATTGGAAAATCATCATACACTCACAATACCTGGAAGGAAGAGACGAGACCTGCAGACCTCATGGAGCATGAACAAAGCATCACATGAGTATTTCATAATTGAGAGGGGGATTTATTCTTCCTTTCTTTCAATTTATTTACACTATGTAATTAAAATGATTTTAATTTTTTGTAACAAAGATGATTGTTGGATAAAATATTTTTGTTTAGGGGATTTAATTTATATTGTTAATTTTTTTAGTTATCTTCAATTAGTTATTTTAAATAAGAAGAATACTCCATTGGAGAATTTGAATTTGATTCTTGAAATTTAAATTGTTTTTGTACCTCAAGAACATAACTTCAAAACTCTTTGATCTTTTGGCAAGATATATCATGGATGCATTTCTACATAACATAATTTATTTAATTTTGGATTTAATTAGAGAAATTACATCAATAGTTTCTACTCAAATTATTTATCTTTTAGGTGGTTCTAGTTGAGGCGAACTTCTAAGAATCACTTAACTGCTTGATTAATCTTATAGCGAGGGAGACTATTGGATTATTCTTTAAGGTTGTGAAATAAATTTCAATCAAGTGAACATGTTTTCTTTTAAACCAGTATATTTATATTCCTCAGGCTTATTTCTTGATATAATCTACACATTTTTATTCCATGTCTTGTGTTTATTGTTTTATCTATTGATTTTATTAAATTTAATTTTTCAGTTTGTTCTATTAAAAAATATTGTCTCATTTATTCTTTGCATCGAAATTAAAAATTAAAAAGTAAAAAAATATTTTTTTTCACCCACTTTTGACAATAGTGTCTTAGTTTAAGAAAATATTTGGTGACTCCGATCACACACCGACCTGGCGCATTGTATTTCAGTTTTTTTTATAACATTTTTTTGGGATAACATTATTATTAATATCATTTTTATTATTAATTTTCCTTATTATTATTTTAATTTTTAATTTTTTTCCTTTTATTCTTTTCCTTTCTTTTTTCCCTCTCCTTCTTTCTCCCCTCCTTCTCCCCTCACGCCGTGCCTCACTCCTCCCCTTGTTCACTTGTATCAAACCACCACCCCTCCAATTGGTTGCTCTCCCTCCTTCAACCTCCTTCTAGGGAGCCACCACTAGCGCCCCTCTCTCCCTCACCCCTCTCTCCCTCGCCCCTCTCTTGTCCAACCCAAATCACACAAAACCCCTAAATGGTTTCCCCTTTGATTCTCATGACCCTCTCCCTTGGCCCTCATTTTCTCCAGAGAAACCACCAGATCTCATTCGGTTTTGCGGTCTTCCCAGAAAGGTGATCTTCCTATTCTCTTCTTCTTCCTATTTGGTTCAAGTTTCTCCTCCTTATTTCCCCTTCAAGGTTTGGCCGACCCCCCTGGGTTAGGTTTTGATCCATTTTTGTTGTTTCTTCTAGTGCTAGGGTGTTCAATTCCCCTCTCCGGACCCCTTTATGTGAGGTTCAACGTTCTCCAAAGAAGGCCAAGAGGATTCTCTTCATTTTGGTATTTCATTGTCGATTCGAGGTAAGGTTTTATACCGCAATTTTATTTTGCACCTACTGAATTAGGTTATTTATATGTTTTAATGTTCGTAGTAATTATCTTGTAGTGTGTTGGTCATTGATTTGTGATTTTGGTCTATCTCAGTTCGTCAGTCACCATTTGAGGTGAGGTTTCTCTTGCTGCCTTATTTAATTTAGTTTTCTTTGAATCCTTTTTTTAATGTTAGATTCCTTTTTATTATTTTAATATATTGTGGTCATTGCATTCTAAGTTTGAGTGGTTGGAATCAAATGCCTATATGTATATACATGGGTAGGCATGTATATATACATATCCACCTTAGCATGTTCCCTCGTGTAATGAGGAATATGTTCTTGGATCAAAGGATGTGTGTGTGTGTGTGTGTAAATGTATATGTATGTAGGTGAAGCAATCTCAATCTTCCTTCATTAGAATATTCTTATTTTGAGATATGAACTTTTATATGGATGGTTGGTTTCACACTTGTTTTATGGCGTTCTTTTGATGTTTTAAGGTTCCTTCTAATTTTTGGGTTTTGTGTTGGACTGTTTCGAGTGGTTTTGAGTCACTATATCTAAGGGATACTCACCTACGTGTGCATAGGTAAGTAAATATATACATATAGGTTCCCCCATTATGTGTATATTCATCCATGGCATTAAATGTTCAGGTATGGGGCTAGGTGTGTCTATGCGTATATATAAAAAATGCATATGTAGGTGAGTGGAGACCAGTATATGCGTATAAGCACACCTGTAAGGATCCCCTAGCATATGTTCATGGTCCATACAAATGTATACATAGGTGATAGGTGTCTTTTCATGTATGCGAAGGTGCATATGCTTAGTGGGGGAGCAACATATTTTAGTTAGAAAGTGCCAAGAGCCGAAGTGGACGGCTTGTTTCCACCTTGAGGTAGGTTACCTATGCCCTGATCATTAATTATAATTTCCATTACTACTTGGTATTCTTTTAAAAGTGTTCCTTGTGACTTTATATGAAATTCATATGTAATATATATATATATATATATATATGGTTATGGTTCTTGAAAAGTGGTTTCTTAGATGTTTTGAACGTGAAATGGTTATTTCCAAAGATGTGTTGTCTTTCGGCCGGTTTTTTTATAAAAGTGTAGTGGAATGTTTGTTTTTCCAAAGAAGTTTCAAAGTGATTTCCAAAATGGGTTTTGTTTTGAATTCAAGGTGGTTTGATTTTCTTTAAAGAATTGCTCCATTTTAAGTGCGATTATAATATTTCTTTAAACATGTAGTACCTTGGTTGTTAGTTTATATCTAAAACTATTTTTCAAACTTTAAACTATTAATTGATTATGTTTCTAAGATTAAAAGTGTCCCTTGTAAGTGATTAATAACATTTGGGACTTTAAGAATGATTTATGAAAAATGAAAACCCCTCTTAAGGCTTTCCCTCTTACTTTAGAAAAATTATGTGTACGTTAAATGTACATATTTTTATATGTTCCTAGTGAGGCGTCTTGTGCAATGGTGTGTGTTTTTTTAAAAAATGGGACACGCTTAAGGGGGGAGGTAAGTGGTGAAAACTAGAAAGTTTTTAGATAAAGAAAGTTGTGTGTGTGTGTGTCTTTACTTGTTGATAAAACTCACAACCATTGAAATGGAACACATTGGTAACCCCGAGTATCTAGGTGGGTTGTCACGACCCCCTCCCCACAAGGTGTACCCCTCTTGGGTCGAAAATGTGAGAAGGGAGATAGTGACCCCTGAGTCCCGCCTTCAGTAGGCCCCGGGATGGAGACTAGCACTGAGGGTATAGTAAACACACAAATGGACGGCATTAACCTCTAAGAGAACACATGTGAAAGATAGAGATAAGATAGAAAACAACCAACTCCAAATCATATTGAAATATAAAATAAATCCAAATTAAAAATATGTAATTTCATGCAAAACTACTACAACTGAAAGGAAAACTTTAAGTACCAAAGGAAAGTAAAAAACAGCAGCAACCACGAATCCCAAACAGATCCTACAACCCCAAGCTATTTGTAACCATCTTGATCTCTAAAATGCTCCAAGTGACCTAATAAACAGTTTATATATACATAGGGTGAGTATAACAGTATACTCAGTAGGATCCTTCCCGGAGCCTCTCGTGCAAATAGGCTAAATCACATAGAACAACAAGTGAAACTAAATCGTCACCTAAACAGATATACTAAGTTCCCAGCCTCACCATGGATACTCTCACCAAGTATTGCATACAATATTATATAATATAATAAATAATATTAAGGGTACCCTGCTACCACTTCCCCACTAGTTTGCTGCTTTTCCCTAATGTCACATGTCTTAATCATCTCTCTCCAAAAAGGATTTCCCATAGACACTTGGGTGAAGAACCACAACATGCACCTCATGCAAAAAAATCACCACGTTCACATAAGCAAAGTAACTAGGTAGTTTCCAGGAGTCACCACAGCTCGCATAATGTGTATCATACATATGGTATTAAACATCAAGCCATTATATCCCATACATTGTGTAAGGATCCTCAAGCCATTACGGCCTATAAACGTTACACCTATAGTAGTCCATAAGAAACTATATCCAAAATATATGTGTATGAATAACCACAAGCCATTATATCCCTCTACACATATATATGGGAAAAACTAACCATTGTTCCCACCAGCACAAGTAACTACCAAGAGAAGAGAGCGGGACCAAAAGGGGTAGTCAGCCATCCATCCTCCCACCAAAATGTTGGAAAAAACACACCCCCCCCAGGGCTCAGAATCCCTAGGGTTTCAGTCTCCCTAACCGATAGGGTGGGTTAGAATATAGAAACACAAAAATTAAATGATATAATATTTCTCACAACCACACTATGGTCAAAACTTAGTCTCAGACTCAATTGCAGATAACATCTCTCGGACTCCCAGCTGCCACTTCTAAGACTAGATATCCTATAAGCACACAAACATTTAAAGAGATTTATTACATTACTTCATTAAATTTTTATTAGTTTCATTTTCCATTAATTAATTCTTTAAACATTAATTAACCATTAACAATTCCACATTATTTTTCATTAGTATCACACCCAAAGTCCACTGATCCTTTTAATTGCAACCTTAGCATTGCATCCCAGTATGCTCTAACCTCATTGGTTAATATAATTTATTCAATAATTCATTAACAACATTATTATTTTCTTATATTCCTAGGAATTCTAGAAAAATATTCTAAGCTACTAATCACAAGAGGGGTCAACACGGTGAGTGGGTGAAATACCCATCGAGTCTTTTCCACCTATAGCAAGAGCGTAGACCCATCCTCCCTTGAGAAGCTAAACACGAAAAGAACATGGAATACCCCGTGAATATTCACCCCTTTTTTGGAAGAAGGGTAAGAAATACTAGCTACCATGATCAGTGGGGAAATTAAAGTAGATAAAAAACCAACAAGAATCAGCAAGCATCCGAACATTCACATCCAACCCATTTCATCAACCCCAGTGTCCTCTCTGACACCCACATGCATAAACTGATGCATCTCGCCACTCTAGGTGTAAACTACAGTCACAACCAATGGTCCTCCCTACCCCCACATATCAAAACATGAATTCATGATCACATCACAACACAAGTTGTAGGAAAACAAACATCATATCAAATGGGCTCTTAGACATTAAACAAGAAAGAGGGTAACTCAGGACCCTACGAGGAAAATATATTTTATCAAAAAACCAGTTATTTAATCCATATTGAATTAACTAGTTCATTAATAGTCGGTTCTAACTATGGGGAACCTAAAAATAAATCTGTCATAGTTATCACAAATTGATTAAACATTCTTACTACATCAATTTGATTAACATCAATTACAACAACAACAACTGAATTCATTTACATGCCTTTTTATCTTTGAAAAATAATTACAATTAATACCAATTTACATTATTTACCAATTTCAATCAAGAATGACTTGCTAAACAATACAAGATTAGTTATCAAACTATCTAGCAAAACATAAGGAAATAACATACGATCAATACTAATTTATTTATCTGGTTTAAATATATATTATGTCAATTCCATTGTGATCCAATTGTTAAATCATGCTAACTATATGAATGAATGCAAAAGAATAGAGAAGCAATGAATCCCCTACCTCAAAATTTTCTTGACGTTCTTTATACAATAATTATCCACATAATAGATCATGATCGCCTCCTCCCGTGATAAATGCATCCACCCGAGGATGTCGCGACACGACCGCACCAACCGAAACCTAAGAAAACTCCATTAGAAGCATGGAGATAACATGCCATAACATGTCAAGGAGAAATAGGAGAAGATGAACCCAAAATAAAAACAATAAATCATACCTTATATCGAACATTGATCGATACTACTTGGTTGCACCAAAACAGGGGGTGCACTTGCAGTAAAAATAACTTCAAGGGGAACCAATCCAAGGAGGAATATTTGATCGCATGAATCCTATGGGAAGGAAGGAAAGGTTAGAGCATCTCGTACTAGGAAACAATAGTGAAGAATAATGGAGGAAGATATCTTGCCCCTTTAGAAGATTTAACAGAGCAACGGTTTAAAATATGATGGATTTTCTATTTAAAGAGGATCATATTAAACCACACAGTTTGACCAAGTAAAGGAATCTTGAGCCTTATGAAAATTAATATTGAAGTTATGAGATTTTAATCAGCCTTAAATCCCTTAAAAATGCCTTGAATGCATTTTACGTCAAAAAAATGTTAAATCAGAAAAACTAGAAAAATCTGGAAATTTGGCAAAGGATATGTGACACAGTTTCATGAAACAGTTTAGAATTTTGGAAAAGGAAATGTGACACCATTTCATGAAATAATTTTAAATTTTTTCAAAGGAAATGTGACACCATTTCATGAAACTATTTAAAATTTTGGAAAAGGAAATGTGACACCGTTTCATGAAACAATTTGAAATTTTGGCAAAGGAAATGTAACACCATTTCATGAAATATTTTGGAATTTGGCTGAAGGAAATGTGACATTGTTTCATGAAATAGTTTGGAATTTTGGAAAACGAAATGTGACACTGTTTCATGAAACATTTTGGAATTTTGGAAAAGTAAATGTGACACTGTTTCATGAAACAGTTTTGAATTTTGGAAAAGTGTTGGGTATAAGTCACCTTGACCTCCCAGAACACCTCAAACACCAGATTTCAGCAAGGAATGGACTAGATAGGTTCGGTCCATTACATGGGTTGACTATGAATATTACTCTAGATGATACATAAGTGGTTTGTCCCATTTTTTTCTAGCAGGACTGACGTTACAACACTAACTAAATACTTGTGATGATTGAATACCACTAGGTTATGGGTGTGTTCCTTACTAGTGAATCGTGCACAAGAACATAGACCGTTGTGGCTCCTATTCCATGTTTTCATTGAGGTATGAGATCTCTAGAGTCCCATGTGTGATGGTTACTTTTAGGGATTTCCTGTGATGCTCATTTGTGACATGTTTTTTTAAAGTGAGTTTTCATTTCAGTTTTTTCTCACTTGTTGTATCATTTGTAAAAACCACATCTTAATCTAAGTTAGTTTCTTTTCATTTTAGAATGTTAATGCATGATTGGATCCAATTTTGAAAATGTAGTGGAATAGAAATGTTTTTCCTAAAAATGTAAAGTTGTTACTTGATTTTTAAAAGAATGAAAACATTAATTTAATATGTCTTATTTTCAAACTAGTATGATTGGGTTTCTTTTTAAAGGCAAGGGCCTAGGGCATTGTTATTCCTTGGCTTTCCTAATGAGCATCTCTGTGCTCACGCCTAATTTAATTTTTAGTTTTAGTTTATAGTATTGGATCACTCTTGGGTGAGCATAGTTTTATGTTTGGTGGTGACCCATTGGTTCACTTGGATGTATGTCTAACTGGTTATCCTTATTTTATTTTCCACTATTATCCTTTACATATTTTTTTCAGTTTATTTATGTTTATCTGTCTCTTATATTTCTGGTAAAAATCATCCCCAACTACTTATTTTGATGCCTGACACAAGTTTCCAGCCTGTGAGGATTGGGAATGCCCTTCGGGCCATACCGTGGGCCGACTCGGGTGACACTACTACAAATAAGTCTTTTAAAATCACTAGAAACCTCTTTTAATTGCACTAGAAAACTGTTGTTAATCGTTATGAAGATAAAGAGGGGTACCCTTTAACAGCGCTAGAAAAGTGCTGATAAAGGGACACCTTTATCATCACTCAATATAGTGATGATAAAGGCCTAGTTTCCTATTATGTGCTATTTATTTAACAGCACACCCAGCACCTACACACCTGCACAAAATAGCACCTACACACGAACAAAGCACAGAAGAGCGAAATTGCGCACACAGCAGTTTCACAAACAATGATATATATATTCAATTAACAACATGAATACAAGAAAACACTGCTATATACATTTCAAACAATTTTTATATGGTTGCAATTACAATTATTCAACAAACAGTTAAAAATATTAATGTTTCATCCTTTGGCATCTGTGATCCTCTCTCAAAAATTGTCATCCAAGGTATTAGTTATCGAACAAATAATCTGGACTAAAAAAATTCCACCTATATAATAAAACAAAAAAAAATTAAATAATACAATAATTAAATAAATTAAACATTAATATGAAAGAATACATTAATAAAATGTCAATTTTTAATAAAAAAGACATATTTGGAGTTATACCGGTTACATTGTACATCATATTGAGGTGGGGTTGATTCCTATACTTCAAAAATGAGTCATATATCATTGTTTTAAAATATTAAAACAATCCGAATGGGTTTGCTTGGTTTTGAGTATGTCACTTGTTCTTTTACTAAAATTAATATCAAATTTAGACACATTTGGATTTATATCAGTCACACCATGCATCAGATTGAGGTACGGTTGATTTGTACACATCACAAATGACTCATGGATAGTTTTCCTAAAGTATCAAAACAATCTGAATGCATTTACTCAGTTTTCAGTATGTCACTTGTGTTTTTTTCTAAAATTAATGTCAATTTTAAATAAAAAAGACACTTTGAGTCATACCAGTCACATTTTGCGTTGAATTGAGGTGTGTTCAATTCCTACATGTCACAAATGACTTATTTATCGTTTTTATAAAGTATCAAAAAATCCAAATGTGTTTTCTTAGTTTTTTTATGTCAGATGTGTTTTTTTACTAAAATGACATTTCAAACTAGAAACATGCATTTTGAATCATACCGATCGTGTCATGATTTGGTTTGATATGAGATTACTTAATAAAAATCACAAATAACTTATGAATAATTATAATAAATTATGAATACAATTGGAGCGGGTTTGATTGGTTTTCAGTGAGTGACACGTTTTGAGCTAAAATATCAATTTTAAACTGATAACAGACACTTTTAGCCTTATCGGGCACATCGTGTGTCATATTGAGGTATGTTTGATTCTTACATGACAAAAATGAATCATGTATAATTTTCCTAAAGTATCAAAACAATCCAAATGTGTTTTCTCGGTTTTCAGTATGTCGCTTTAGTTTTTTCTAAAATTAATGTCAATTTTAAATAAAAAGAGACACTTTGAGTCATACCAGTTGTATTGTGCATGGAATTGAGGTGTGGTTTATTCTTCCATGTCAGAAATTACTTATGGATTGATTTCCTAAAGTATAAAAACAATCTGGTATTCTTTTATTAGTTTGTAGTATGTTAGTTGTGTTTTTTTGCGAAAATGTCATTTCAAAGTGGAAACACACATTTTGAGTCATACCGGTCGCATAGTGAGTTGGTTTGATATGAGACATATTCATAAATATTAGAAAGAACTTATGAATCGTTATCATAAATTATGAATACAATTAGAGTGGGTTTTATTAGTTTTCAGTGAGTGACATGTTTTGAGCTAAAATGTCAATTTTAAACTGATAACAGACACTTTCAGCCATACCGGTCACACCGTGCATCAGATTGAGTTGTGGTTTACTCATACACATCAAAATTGACTCATGGATAGTTTTAATAAAGTATAAAAATAATAAGAATGTGTTTTATTAGTTTTCAATTTGTCACATGCGTTTTTTTCTAAAATTAATGTTAATTTTAAATAAAAAGAGACACTTTGAGTCATACCATTCGCATTGTACGTTGAATTGAGGTGAGGTCAATTAATACATGTCAAAAATGACTTATAGATCATTTTCCTAGATTATCAAAACAATCTGAATGTGTTTTCTCAGTTTTTAGTATGTCGGTTTTGTTTTTTTACTAAAATGTCACTTCAAACTGGAAACATGCATTTTGAGTCATATTTGTTTCATCATGTGTTGGTTTGATATAATACTACTTCATACACGTCACAAAGAACTTATTAATTTTTATCCTAAATTATGAATACAATTAGAGTTTGTTTTCTTTGTTTTCAGTGAGTGACATGTTTTGAGCTAAAATGACAATTTTGAAGTGATAAGAGACATTTTTATCCATACCGGTCACAATGTGCATCAAATTGAGGTGCGGTTGATTTTTACACATCACAAATGACTCATGTATCATTTTCCTAAAGTATAAAAATAATAAAAATGAGTTTTCTTGGTTTTCAGTATGTCACTTGTGTATTTTTCTAAAATTAATGTCAATTTTAAATAAAAAGAGACACTTTGAGTCATACTGGTTGCATTGTGCGTTGAATTGAAGTGAGGTCAACTCCTACATGTCAAAATGACATATGGATTGTTTCCCTAAAGTATTAAAACAATCTGAATGATTTTTCTCAGTTTTTAGTATGTCACTTGTTCTTTTTACTAAAAATAATGTCAATTTTAAATAAAAAAGAGACACATTGAGTCATACCGGTCACATCATGTGTCGTATTGAGGTGGGGTTGATTTTTATACATTTAAAATGACTTATGGATCATATCTCTAAAGTATCAAAACAACTGAATGTGTTTTCTCAATTTTGAATAGGTCAGTTACTCTGATACCAACTATAATGACCTGAACATTTCATACAGTGATATCACATATGAGTAGAGTAATATTACTTACATAAAAAATAAATTCAACATAAATATGAAACAATGCATTAATTCTATGTACAATTATTTTACTATTAAAACATTAAAATTACCTCTATGATTGAGAAGACACGGCATTGTTGCTCTTCCTGTAAAGACCTGTCACATGGATAGAAATCTTCTAAAATAAATGAACCCTACAAGGAATAATGAAAATCAAATCAATGTTTCATTATATAATTTTTTGTTTAAATAGATATATTATATCATAACATTACCTTTACATCTTTCTAGAGGGTTTCTTTGGTCCATATATAAGCTAATAACAAAACTGATGATTTTGTGTGCACTTCACTACTATTGGTTAACTACCACTTAGCATAGAATCTAATCTGAACATCTGATCTGGCATCCCTATAATGCTCTCATCAGACATCATCTCTATGATATCATCATTGAGAATTCACTTTTTCTTCTCTTCCTGCACCCATTTACCTAGTAAATGTGTGTAGGAAGAGAAGGAAAAGTGAATGGTGAATGATGATATCATAGAGATGGTGTCGGATGAGAGCATCATGGGGATGTCGGAATGGCTGTTCAGATTAGATGTTATGATAAGAGGTAGTTAACCAACAGTATTAAAGAATCCTTAGTTTTTTTATTAAATCTGTGAGTGATGAACAACCAGTATTCTTAAAACAAACTACATCAGTAGAAACAGCAGTATAAATGACCAAAATACAGAATATAAATGATCTATGCCATAATAGTTTAGTTTTAGTGCTTTTGGAAACATGGAAACATAAAGAACTAGTTCATAAGATTCTCTCATTAAGTTATTATTTACTAGAAAGACAAATCATTTCTAAAACTATTCTTCCTAAGCTAAGGATATAAAACATAATAAATGGTGATCATAGATGATCAATAAGTGTAAAAAAGGGAGGTATCAATGATCATATA
Source organism: Viscum album (assembly GCA_963277665.1). NCBI lineage: Eukaryota > Viridiplantae > Streptophyta > Magnoliopsida > Santalales > Viscaceae > Viscum > Viscum album. Next base: position 634,069,130 of record OY728131.1, on the reverse strand, counting down.
AGGATAACATAAGTAGTAGGAAATCACTTTCATCTTATTTTTGTACAATCTCCCATCAGGTATGCTTCCCATTCGTTTCTAAACACATCTATATCATATTTTGAATATTATTTTTTGAGATAGTTATGGTAGTACTGAAAAAATATAAATACACAAAGGATTAATAAATATTTTAAATGAACTAGTAATTATTTTCAAAAATACCTCTTCAAGGATGCTAATTTGTTGATGAAATATGATCTATTTCATAAATTTATAAACAGAATAACCATAGCTCTTTCCATTTGTTTGTTTTGGACACTATAGAAACATTGAAAAAAATAAGTAATTTGTTTTTATATGTGTCTGGATAGTGCAATATTATTATATATATCATGATACTTGTCCAGTTGTAGATCTCATGTGCATTATTTTCCTTAGGCCTTGGATTTATTCCATGAAGTAGACGATATTGATTCACCACCCTATCATAATATAATCCTCATTAAAAGATAATATAAATTATAAAACTAGATGTTTAGTTCTAAAATGTTGGATCTAGTGTATTGAAAATTTACAAACTCCATCATGTGTGGTCGTTTTGTTGGATATCCATGCATTGAATCCATAAAATAAATATTTGGAGTATCCAAATTGACTGCAATGAGCATCAAAGCTTCCTAAAAACACAAAAAGGAATAAGTAATGAAAGAAATGAAAATATATTTTATATGATTAAATTTTAGTGTTTTACCCCTGCATCATTGATATTGAAAAGAATCATTCATTTTTAATTTTTTTTTCAAATGATTTGAGATGGGATGACATTATTTCACTCTCTTTATCGGAATTTATTTCTTCTTTAAAAGAGGTGATGTGGGGACTAACGAGTCCAAATATTTGTTCTTGGAGAAATACCTTTAATTGTTTTTCATATATATGCCTGTAAAAAATATGAAATTCATTTAGTTTTAATTATCATAGTATATCATCTTTTGTAAAATCAAATCATGAAAACATACCTCATGTATACCTTTATAGATGATCCTCCTAGCCATTCACACTTGAGAATTTCATTTACATTTTCAGCACTAATGTAATATAATTCTTCCTCTCTGTGCATACTTTTTTCAAAATAAACTATGTGAGTATTTTCATCTATCAACTTTTTATCCACATGATCCTACAATTATATTAAATTTGGATATAGAATGGGAGGGGTGAAGGTGATCTCAGTAGATCATTTCAATCGGTTGGTGGATCCTTGAGATAGTTTTGAGTTGATTTTTGTTTCACCCCCTTATATTTGTTGTTCTGTAATAACATTCATCAGTTCAGACCTTTTTCATTAAATGTTAAAGGTTCAGTATGAAAAATAAATTGGAAATGAATACCTCCTTACTGACATGTTTTTTTACAAGAATTGACGACCATGCAATGAATGTTCCAACAACTTGTTCTATCGTATGAATGTTGTCATCGTCATTTGGAACAGGTAGCTCAGCACTCAGCTCATGATCTATGTTAATTGACACTCTGACATGATCTTTTGGAAGTGGTATATTGTGTAGCATGTCATTTTGCATATTGAACATTGTAGCCCTCGCTACAAGGCGATAGGTGGGAGTTGATAGATATAAATCATAGTCATTTTTACCCTGTAGAATATCAGTAAAATAAAGGTATCAGGGTCTATGTGATTAATATTTCCCAGAAACAATTATTAGGAAATTTATTACCTCATCTAAGTTATGTTTTTTATTAGAATGGGTCACCTCAAAACTTGTGGGGGTGGGGTGGGATCTTCATGCCCAGGTTGTTCTTGAGTTTTTTCTTCTCTTTGCCTCCCCCCATCAAACTTTTTTTCAGATCTCTCTGGTATATTAATTATTCTTGAAACATAGATAATGTTTCTATTATCCTTTTCATTTCCTCAGTTTGATCCTTTTCTTGTTTTTCTTTCTGAAAATATGTTCGGGGTGTCACCCCAATACCCGCACCTCTGACACGACCATACTGTTATGGCTACTTCAAGGCCGCTGAATGTATGTATGCATCTAGTGGGGTGTTTTTTATTCCTATGACTATTTCAGATAGAAAATATAGTAAAATAAGTAATCATTGTTATGTAATAGAGATTTAAATAAAAATATATATATTATGTCATACTTACACATGTTTCCCACACTTTTTGTGTGTTTTCATCTATCAGTATCCCCTCTTTATTTACACAATCCTCTTTTTATAGTACATGGCGTGGGATGGAAATGGATTCTAATTTGGATTCATCAATATGCATATAAATAGAGGAACATGGTTATGGTGTTGTTTTATGCCACATAAAAGTATTACGGTAGATTTAAAGTACGTACCAATTTTTTCTCAAGTGAAGCATACCTCATCCTTGTTTTACGGTAGGGGTATGCTGGTTTTACTGTCAGTTCCTTATTTTCAGCACTCGGTTGATGTTTCATAAATAAAAAAATTTCAATAAAAGTTATGGATACAAGAAACGTCAAAAAATGTATTACCAAACACAATGTACCTAAAAAGTCTACTCTGCACGACGACTGCTAAACGAATCTCACACTCCTTGGGATATTAAGTGTGCATAAAGAGAAGGTGGGTGCATCTTGATTTTCCCTTCAGAATCTTTAAGATGATATTTCGTTAAAATTGTGTGGAAGCCTATATGAGTCCTTCCTACAACTCTTAATACATATTCCTTGTGCAATACATATACAATAAATGCACTCTACAATGGATGATGTAGTGTAAGTCAATGTTTTAGTATTTTATTTTATTTTAATAAATTAAAAAAATAATATCATAATGTTACCGTAATCTATTCCCACATTAGTGTCTTAAGCCCAGTGACAATATGGTGCCATGATTGTAAATCAATCGGTACACGTTACCAAGTGACGATTCCAATGTATCTACTAAAGATAGCTTTGTTGGGGTTAACATGATGGCCTCACTTATTCCATCCCACCTCAAATTTTATGCCTTTTGCTTTTGACTTAAGAATTTTTGCTAACACTGTCAAACTACGACACTCTTGTTTTTTTTTGGCAGCCAAGGTTTCATTTCCTACAATTTCCTCAGTTTCAGCATCATCATTATGTTCCTCCGGAGTGCTATCATCGGCACTGTGACCAACAGCAACGGTTTGAGAAACATGTTGTACCTCAGCACTGGGACCAGCAACCATAGGTTGAGAAACCTGTTGTTCCTCTGCACTGGGACCAGCAGCAGCAGTTTGGGAGACCTATTGTTCCTTGGGATTGGGTGCATCAACAGGTGCATAAGTCATTATCTACAGAAGTGGTTTAACATTTAATGTAGATTACATAAAATCATTGGTTAATAGATAAAAACATAAGGTAACACAATGTATATTACAATAAAAACATAACCAGATTATTGAACTCTCTTTTTTTAAAAGGTTGAAGAGATTTTACCCCTCTATCAACTATTTAAATTCCTTTATTGTGGCCTCCTCTAACATAAAAAACGTCATCTACATTGGAATCACTGTGAAATGATTGTAAAGTACCAATGAAAGGGTCATCCTCTGTTGAATTTTCATCTGACACTTCAGTTGTTTTGGTCAATAACAGAAAAATTGACCAATTTCAGTTTGTGGGATCTAGAACATAAAATACTTGTACTACCTGTGATTCCATTATAAACAGTTCGTATTTCTCCCCTTCCTTACTGAAATCAACTTTCATGAATCCCAATTCATTTATTTTAATAGCACACCTGTTATCAACCCACTTGTATTGAAAAATAATCACTTGGAATTTCATATAATCCAACTCACATATTTGTTTGATGATGACAAAGTATGATATATTCACATAAATTGGATTTTTGTCCTTAGAACTGGAAACATGCATCGCTTCAGCCACAAGTTTAATCTCACTATTCTGCATGGTACTATCTTCATCATGTTCATTAGTATAGAATGTATAACCATTAACTACATAATCATTGTAAGATAATATATACCCACTTGGTCATCCATCTAGCCATCGAAGTCATTCTGAAATTGATTCCAGATTTTCATCTGAATACTTAAAAATATAGTCCCAAAACCATCCTATAAACTATTGATTATGTGTATCTGATATCCATTTTTCAGCCCTATATGGATTCAAATTCCTATGAATTTCTTTTTGGGTTTGAACATATGGGTCAATGTTGAAACTGTTATGCAAAACATAAAGGTGGGCATGCTCCTGATTTGTAATATTGATTGTGAAAACCTCTCTTCCAGATATTCCTTAACCCTCAAGCCACCTAGTGTGATGAGATTTCGGTAGGCCAATGCTTTCCACACCATATAGGTATTCGGTAGAGAAATCAACGGCTTCCTCAACAATATATCGCTCCACAATATAACTATCTGGGTGAATTCTATTTTTGACATACCCTTTCAAAATCTTCATATACCATTCATTGGGGTATATCCATCTATAATATATAAGACCACATAGTCAAATCTCTCTCACTAAGTGAACCATAAAATGAACCATCATATCCAAGAATTTTGGCAGGAAGAACATTTCCAATTCACATAATATGATGGAAATTTCTATTTCCATAATTGGAAATTTCTCCAGGTCTATAACTTTGTTATATATATATTTGAAGAAGAAACATAGCTTTGTTAATGTATAATATACATTCTTGGATAAAATGAAACGTAAATCTATAGGAATTAGATCTTCCATCAAAACATGGAAGTCATGTGATTTCAGACCCTTTAACTTTAAATCTCTCATTGACATGATGTTCTTGATATTTTATGAATACCTCTATGGAACCCTTACATCATTCAAGAAGTTTCAAAACTGATATCTCTCCTACCTGGAAAGAGTGTTAGCAACAGGAGGAATAAATGTTCATTTTTCACCCTTCACAGGTGCCAACTCTTCTCATATTCCCATATCAACCATATCCAACCTAGCCTTAATTCCATCCTTTTTTTTCTGGGTTCATTTAGAAACATGCTGATGGCACTATCACATACATTTTTTTGACATGCATAACATCAAAAAAATGTATAACATTCAGAAAATTCCAATATGGAAATTCAAAAAAATAGATCTCTTTTTCCTACCGGTTTTCATAGGGTTTTTCAAAAACAGTTTACTAAAATTATTGTACACATCTTTTAACTTCTCAAAAAATCGATCAACTATTGGTGGATACAGTGCTGAACATTCTTCTAAACTTCCATAAAATGATGTCTTCCAAGATTGGTACTTATGTCGCCGGGGTAGAAATCTTTTATGTCCTATAAACATGGTTTTCAATGAATGTTTCAACCTAATTGACTGTGTACCTTGTTCTCAAATGGGACACCCTTGAGTTCCTTTAATGTTATATCCTGACAAATTTCCATAAGTAGGAAATTCATTTATCATCCCGTACAATATGGATCTCAAAGTGAAATCTTCATTTTTATAAGCATCATACAACATAACACATTAATTCCAGAATAATTTCAAATCCTCGATCGATGGAGCCAAATAAACATCAATATCATTACTCAGTTGTTTTGGTCCTAATATAAGCATAGAAAACATGATTTATTTTCATTTCATGCATAACCATGGTGGTAAGTTATAATTTACCAACATAATTGGCCATGTACTGTGACTACTGCTTTGAAAACCAAAAGGATTCACTCCATCTATAGATAATGCAAGACGAAGGCTTCTCAGCTCATTTCCAAATTTAGGATATGCATGATAAATTCTCTTCCAATGAGGAGAGTCTCCCAAGTGATGTAGTTTCCCATCGTTAATTCTTGTATCTACATGTCATGTCAATATCCTATAGTCTCCTCACTTCCATATAGGTGCCTAAACCTTGTAATGATTGGAAAGTACCATACAACTTTCGTAGGACTGGATTCATCTTTCTTGTATCAAGAAGCACCATACTTTGGGCATTCTTTAAGTGATTTTTGGTCCTTTAGAAATAGTATACAGTCATTTGGGAATGCATGTATTCTTTCATAGATCATAACCATAGAGCGTAGCATTAGTTTGGTGTCATATGTTCGGCTCGGAAGCTCATTAACTTCTAAGAGCATGTCATTCAGGAGAGCAAGTAGTTCCATAAAACTAAAATCACTCCACCTATTTCCTGCTTTCGAATTATATAGCTTCAGTATGTCTGAAAATGTTGTATATTTAGTGCAACCAGCAAAAAATGGTGTCTTTTTACAACTCTTTAACTTCTCAAACAATTTTGGGAAATCACAAAGTTCATCTTCAATTGTACTTTTCATTTCCTCAATAAGAACTTTATCATCATTCACATCTGTAATCTCATCCTCCATATGGTTGTCATCATTGTTTACGCTTGTAATCATATCAGATGATCCATAAAACGCATTGTTATCCCAGCCACTACCTATATTTGTTTTTTCCCTGTGTTTATTCCAACATGTATAACTTCGATCTATTCTATGACAGAACAAGTTTTCTTCTAACTCCTCTAGACTAATTTTTCTTCAATAACAACAACGTAAACACAGAAAATGGATTTGAGAAGATTCATATACATGATCTTTTGAAAACTTGATAAACTCTTTCACACCATATTAGTAATCTTTTTTCAACCAATTGGCTTACATACATTCTTTATTCATATTCATCCTATTTGATTCAGTAATATTAATATTTAACAAAATAATTACACAAATGATGTTCAACTAGGGTCATCATCCAACTATAATCAATGAAACTAGATATGGTAAACAATACCCTTACCTCTCCATGCATTACTGAGGACCAAAGTAGATCACATCCATCTTCCCAACCTGATCAATAGAACTAGCTATGAGAAGCCCTTGCACTGGAATGTTTTAGTATCCCACATGTGATCTATATACATTATTTTAAGCTGGTTTTTTAGTGTTTCTCTAGAAACATAATGTCTCAAGTCAAGAAATATGCTACTAAAATAATAGATGGTATGATTTTCCATAGAGTTCTTTTGGGTGGAAGAATTCATTACATGTTTTTTTATGGTTATTTGACTAGGTTGTCAGTAAATTGCCCCATAGAATCCTCTAGTGAAGTGGTTTTCTATGATTCAGTGAAATTTTACTTGTAACAAAATGGTGGTTCCATTGAAATGGGTAAGGATTAGATTGATATTCAATAGTGTAAGAACTACAACATGGAAAAGAAATGGCATACCAATCATGACAACAATCACAACACCATACAAACACACAATCGTTCTAACAATTTCAACACCATACAAACCAAACAAACACAATTTCAGATTTTACAAAGCATCCCTTATTCAATCCTACTTGTTAATTCAGGGGTTATTACAGAAGTTTTATCATCCTAGGGAATTAATTAATTATCCAAGTATATGTAAATTACTAATTTCTATATTCAAATTTTTAATAGGAACCAACCAACATGAAATTCATTTAGTGAGAAAAAAATAACCACTAACGGCCACAATTTTCATTGGGGCGTTTAGCCTGTACAATTCAAAAAATAACCATCAATATCAAACAGTAATAACATGAGAACAAAATCAAACCAATGAGTAAGAGGAGAAAACTCACCGTGAAGGTGTCATTCAGCGTGTGGTGAAGGTGCATTCACAGTGGAGGAGAGGCACGCAGCAGAGGATATTTTCAATTGAAAAGAAAACATAAAATGAGAACTCATATGTTATACCTATCCAAAAATTTTCCAATGATATTTAAGAATGGTACATGTCTAGTTAAAAAATTTTATTGGTTAATAGTGGGATTTTATTTTCCATCTATGATATCTGCTTCCTATTTATTTATTTTATCTGTATCTACTATTTTCCTAGATGTTCAATTTATGAATGTGACATGTCTAGTTTTCAGGATAAAGATAATTTTTAATTTACTCTAATAAACCATCTGATTGTTAGAACCCAATAATATTCCATCCATACTCCTTTTGATTCTTTAAAAAATTACTCCACAAAAAACTCTACATTCATGCTCTATCATTAATCACTACAACCAATTTTTGAGACATAAAAAATGAACATAAGTTTTGATACCACTTATTGGGGACAAGTGGAAATTTTAAGATTATATGTAGTTTTTACTACTGATCCTCCAACATAGTGGAACTTAATCCAAATGTCTCATATTAGCCACTGATACTTGCATCTCTTATGAATTCAAATACCAAAACTGGGATGACCACACACTCTGACCACGACACCTATTTTTCCTCCAACTTGTATTCTTTTTCTTTTAGTCATCTCAGTATCCTTATTTCAATGATAATACAAGAGAACAAAAATACATATAATATATAAACATGTAAGGAAAATGTACAAAGAACATTTTATATATGGATTATTTGATTCATACATTAATCTAATGTGTATGGTATAACAACAACATCACATTTTTATTCCACTGAAAAAAGAGAACATGAGTTACAAGGTAAAGTCTATTTTTGAAAACCATACTTAGTTATCTAGAATATGTATCACCAATACCATATTTAGATCATTTCATATCCTCTATGATCCTTTTAGTTCTTTGAACATATCCTTTTTAATTTCAACCTATGGGAATATGGATGTGCTTAAGTGTGTGCCTCTTACTATAGCCACCTACTTTCGGTACTTAGGCCTCATTAGTGTTGGTCAAATCATCTCTTACATTTATTTTTACAAGAATATATACTTACACATGTAGTTCATACCACTCTTTACAGTGGTCCTAATCTAATCATCCAGTTACAACATCCCTCTTAGAATTTTAGACCTCCTTCTGTTGGCATGAGTAATTGTTGATTGCTAGTAGAAAATTCATTTATGACCACCAACACCAGTGAATGGTGCATGCCATATCCACTTCACTCTAATGAATTTTATGAACTATTACTTTTTTATTTTATAGGAGATAATCCCATGAATCATCATTAGAGTTTATGGAACTCATGGACTTCTACACATCCGTCACCTCTTCTGGATATTCATTCAAATACCAGTAGCTTCCCCTACCGTTCACCTCACAATATTTATTTAGATCCATAACCAATGTCATGGGTACATTAATAGAATGTTCCACCTTGATATTTCCACACTTATACTCCACTATACTCCATCAACTGAACTCATTCATCCAAATACTCATTCTAAACTTCCAGTAAAGGCACTCTTGCTGAACATTCATTGAAAGAACCATCTAGATACATGCATCTAGTGAGCTAACATTTTAAGGATTCATTAAAATTTAATTAAACTGAAATTGCTACTATAGTTGAACTAATAAATCTAAATTCTAAACTTCTAGTGAATTGAATTGAGCTTCCTAAACTCATAATTTAATGGTGCTAGTGAACTGCTCTTTATCCAAAATCTCCCAAGTGAACTTTTAACGAATTAACTTCCAAATCTTTGACACTTGACCAAGAAAAAAAATATCACACCAACCCTAACATAGGTCTCATAAAGGGGTGGAAAGTAACTAAATAAATACCCTTTTATCAAGTTCCAAACAAGCCTTTACTATATATATTGTATTCATACATTTAAAAATACATATTTAAAACCATTTGAAAAAAGTTTAAATCTAATGTAATACACCAAAAACACCAAATAAAAATATCAATAAATACATGGAAGTCATTAAATAATTATATAAATCAAACACACACTCCTTTAATAATATGGAAAACCCCTAAACCAGGAATCAACCCACTTTATAAAGTTTCATTGTTCCAATAAACCATGAACAAATAATTTATCTTCAAAAAACCATCATTTCCATTTTATTAAGAATTTATAATAAATGAAACACAATTTTGAATAAAAGTATCATTGAATTATTAAAATACAATCATTATGTCAAAGGAAACCCGAAAGTTTTCATGGAAAATCTTTGACCAATCAAATTTAAATAACATATACTTCATTTATCTAATTAAAAATCATGTTTATAACATCTAGAATCAAAGGAAGTCTCAAATAAATGGAATGAAATATAATTACCTACATCAACTGATGTAAGGGTTCAAAAAACCTTATGCACCCTATAGAAACTAGGGAAACCGCAATAGAGACTTATCGGGGGGAATCCATGCACTGTAGAGGAGGCTTCTAGGATGGTTGTCGGATGAGGAGGGCACACCGGAGAAGGTCAGGTGGACAAGGTGGTCGCGCAAGGAGGAGGAGGAGGAGGTGGTGGTGGCAGCGGTGGCAGCAGAAAAGGATGAGTTGTCAGCCACTGAAAAGGAGGAGGAGGCAGTGATGATAAAGGAGGAGGAGGAAGAGGGGTCGTGGTGGAGGAGGGCTCGACGGAGAAGGAGGGATCGACGGTAGAGGAGGGATCGATAGCGTAGAGGTCAGCTTCTGCAAAGGCTTGAAAGGGTGTGCGGGGGGAGGAGCCTATTAGGGTTCTTTTATGAAACTCACTGGAACCTTTATTAGTACTAGTTAAAAGCGCTGATAATGGTATATTTTATCATCGCTAAAATAAAAATCATTGATAAAACATACCTTTATCAGCACTTTGCTAGCACTGATAAAGATGTGTCTTTATCAGTGCTAAAAAATCCTCAATAAAAGACATATTTATCAGTGCTATAATTTTAGCACTGATAAATAGTTATTTTATCATTGTTTTTTAGCGCTGATAAAGGTCACCTTTATCAGTGTTTTTTAGAACTGATAAAGACAATCGTTATCAGAAAAATTTCACAAACAATTAAATAATTGTTTAAATAAATATAAATTTAATAGTATTTATTTATAAATGTTTTGTATATATTTATAAATATATCTATTTAAGTATATGTTTATAACTTTATAAGTAGTATAATGCATATATTTATTATAATTTTATAATTATTTACATATATATATTTATTTATTTATAGTTATAATTATAACTATAAATACTATATATTTATAAATATTTGTATATAATTGTTAATATATATATATATATATATATTAATAAAATTATAATATTATATGTATAATTTTATAATTATTTATATATATATAGTTCTAATTATAATTAAAGATGTATTTGAAAATTATTTATATATATCATTAAAAATATAATTAAATATATTTATTATTTAAATATATTTAATGTAATTTTTAAGTACATTTTTTAGAACATATATAGTTCATATGGGTAACATTATGAATTAATCAATATACTACATCAATAGAAAATGTGATGTAATGTATAAATAAACATTCATGCATGATTAATATATGCATTGACAAAATTTATTGGAAGACACATATAAATTCAATAATTTTAATTATAAATATATATATTAAAAAGTATAATATATTTATAAATAAAATAAATATATTAAATATATTAAATATAAATAATATAAATAATATAATGAATTAATCTAATAAATCTAATAAATCTAATAAATCTAATAAATTAATCTAATAAATCTAATAAATATAAATCTAATAAATATCTAGTAAAAATAATAAATTTAATAAATATATTTATTATTTAATGAAATTTATTATAAAATTATAATAATTTAATGATATATATATATATATATAATTATAATCATAGAAATACTTTTTTCAATTAAAACATTATATATATATTTTTGAATTATTGAAAAATATATATTAATTATAAAAAAATATTTAATGTATACAAATAAACATTATTTTTGAATATAAATATAATATTTTTATATAAATTATTAATATTTTTTATTAAAAACTTTTATCAACGTTATTATTAGTGCTGATAAATGTACCGCTTATCAGCGCTTTTAGCTAGCGTTGAAAAAGGATCACCCCTTTATCGGCACATTCTGTTTAGCGCTGATAAAAGGTAGTTCCTCCCTTGCCCTATTTTGTGGTAGTGTGACTAGTTCAGGGTCGACCTGGGTTGGTTTGTGATAAAATGGTATCAAAGGTTGGTTTAGACAGTGTCCTTTAGAGATATCTAATTGTTTAGAGTTAGGAGTTTCAGAATCAAAGTTGTCAATTATGGGTAGGTGCTTGATCTCCACCTATTCGGAATGACACTTGAAGTTAGAGGGTGGTCTATGATGGTATTTTCTCAGATTCTGTGCTTGGATCTCGATTGTTTTCAAGGTCCTTAGTCTTGTTTGTGTGTTTCTAGTTGGTATTGAATTTTGGTGGTTATTTTATAGGGGTTCATGGTTATTGTGAATGACTTGGAAAGCCATGTGTAGACTATGAAATTACCTCTGATGACATCCTATGTGCTCACCTGGTTAGTGCACGGTCTTCCAAACTGTGTTACCAAGATGTGTGTAGCAATTGTTTATTTGAGAATTTGGAATCTTGATTCGTTGAGCGAATTGGTTTTTTGGGATGTTCTTGGTGTGAGTTTTAGTTGGTTTTGGGGTGTTTTTCTCAGGTTTTAAAATTGATGATTTTTATTTTGAAATTGTTTTTCCAAAATTAAATACTTGGTTTGTTTGAAAAAGAAATGAGTTGTTTTAAAAATTGATGATATTTTGCGAACTGTTTTGGGTTCTCTTAAAGCTTTTATAAAGTGTAAATCATATGTAGATTTGGAAAATGTTTGGGGGATTTTGAAATTCTAGTTAAGTGTGGAACTGATTTCTATTAGAAATGAGAATTTGGAAATTATTTATTTGACCTTTGGTATTCCTATGGACACCCACATGTATGGATGAATGTAATTGGATGCGGATGATTGTTGGTACGCGTAGATGGGTGCCCAAGTTGGCACAGGAACATATGTATGTGAGGTTCCATGGAATACCAATGGTGGGTGCTCAGTTTTTAAGGCTTGTTTTGTTTTCCAAAATCATTTTTTGATTAGTGATGTGCTATGATGAATTTTGTTTAAAAAAATAAAAAAAATGGAAAATGGGTTTTAAAAGGGGGTTTTTAGCATTCAGATGGTTTTGAAATTTGATGTTTTTGAAAATGGTAATTTGTGAAAAGGGGGTTTAGGCTTGGTTGGTGATGTTTCTTGGGTATTATTTTGGTTGATATTTGATTTGTTTATGGTTTGGTTTTGTGATTTATTAGTCTATGGGCTTGATGCTTGTTTTCAAGTTGGTGTTTCAAAGTTGAAATGATGTTTTGAGTTTGAGTTGATGATTTATGGTTAAATGTGGAGGCTTGTTTTTTGATATTCTTCATGTTGATTTTTTTCTTTTTGTTTAAAGTATGTCACATAGAAATGTCCAAAGGTCCCTAAGGGGTCATTTTTAGTAGTTAGTTTTACCCAGACCCCTGGTGGAGTGGGGGGTTATTTTCTTTTCATTGTTGCTTGTTTTCTCAGTGGTGGCTGATGTTTAATGGGGGATACGGTGTAACTTGAGGAAGTTGAGTGTTTCTTCAGGTCTTTAGGAACTCCAGATTTTGTGGAGGGAAATTCGTCTTAGTTTTTTTTTTGAATGGACGTATTTGGCCTAGAGAGGGTTGATTGAAACCTTCCCCTTGCAAGTTGGGGTCGAAGACTAGGACAAATGGAAATCTTGTTTTTCAAGGTGCTCATAAAGGGTTCCCCATCTGGTGTAAAGGGTGAACTGGAGGCATATGTTCTTGGCATGAGTCTTTTTTCAGTTCTTGTTTCTCATTCCTAATACCACACACCTGTTCATTTCCAATGTGGTCGATTTGCGCACTCAAAGTCATTCGTCGTAATCTTATGAAGGCTATTCAATGGTGTGGTTGTTTGGATCATGTGGGGAAGTCTGTAAGTGGTCTTTATAGAAGATAAATCCTTAGTTGGAAGTTTTTAGTTCCTAAATTCGGTGCAGTAGATTCTTCAATACATCAGATCTCTAGTCATAGGTCTCAGAAAAAATATTTCCACGCAGTCAGGTAGTTACTAGGTGCGAGGGATATGCATCCAACCTATCGTCTTTAATGTTGGGTAATAGGTCGGTTCAGTTTCCAGTTCATGTGGTTGTCTTTTTTTTGGGGGGGGGGGTTATTGTTTTGGAGGTCTTGGTGGCCTCTTTTATAAGATTTCAATGATTATGCCTAGTTTGTGTAAACTTTAAATGGTTGGTCTTTCTTTGGATCAATTCCAGCTTCTGGGTGATTCTCATTTAGAGATTTTTGTGGGTTATGGATATTATGAATCATGGTTTGGCTTGGAATTTGTTTGGTGTCTTTTTTTTTGGGATTACCCTTGGACTGAGGGTTTTAGGCTGGTCTGTGTTAATGTTTCTCCTAATGCTTGGGGTCAACCTGTGCTGGTGGGTTCATTATGGGAAATTCAATCTTCATTGTTGAAACTAAATTGAGAGTTACCATGTGGGTGAAATTATACTAACCAGTTTCTAATACGGTGGGGAGACTCACTATGGGTCTTGACAATGTCTTCCCTCAAGCTAGTCGAGTGAGACTCAGGAAGTTAAGGGGTCAGACCAGCGTCAGGGGTCTTGTTTGGTTTTCTAATTTTTTTCGATTCAGGAAGTCAATATTCATCTAGAGTCTTAATATGGTGGGGAGGCCAACATAGGAAAAATTCACAAAGAACATAATCTTCAAGGTGTTCTTGTTGGGAAAACTCTTTTCCTCTGCTCCTCCGGACCCCAATCAATGTATATGGTCATCCCAGACAATGGGTCGTATGGAGAATGCTCATTGGAAATTCCGAGCAGAATCTAGCGATTACTAAGTTAGGTGTCAGGGTTTTCCAGGTTGTGGTTGTATTTGGAAATGTGGGTCTTATGCCGTTGGTTATTTCTCTTGGAATTCTAGGTCTCAAGGTTTTAGTTCAAGTGGTAGGGGTTTCATTTTGAGAGTTGTTGCTTCCTTATTTCAAGCATTGAACAGCTGAGTCTTTTGGGACTTTCTGGGGGTAGAAAGTGTCATGGTGAGGATAATTTTCGTTCCCTGACCTGGTGCATTGTATTTCATTTTTCTTTATAATATTTTTTAGGTTAATATTATTATTAACACTATTATTAATATTATTATTAGTTACATTATTATTATTATTATTAAGTTTTATTATTATTATTATTTATTTTTTCCCTTCTATTATTTTCCTTTATTTTTTCATCTCCTTATTTATCCCCTCTTTATCCCTTTACTTCATACCTTACCCTCCCCCTGTTCACCTAGGTGGAACCACCACCCCTCCCATTGGCTTCTCTCCCTCCTACATACTCCTTTTGGCGAGCCACCACCAGCACCCTATTCTCCATCACCCCTCTCTTGTCTGAACCACATCGTACAACACCCCAAAATCAGTTCCCCTTTGAGCCACGTGACCCTCCCCCTTGGCCTTCATTTTCTCCAACAAAATTACCAGATCTCCTCTGGTTTTGTGGTCAACCCAGAAAGGTGATCTTACTCTTCTCTCCTCCTTCCTATTTGGTTCGATTTTCTCCTCCTTATTGTCCCTCCTAGGTTCGGCCGAACCCCCTAGGTTAGGCTTTGATCCATTTTTATTATTTCTTATAGTGATAGGGCGTGTGATGCCTCTCTTAGGACCCCCTCATGTGAGGTTCGATGTTCTTCGTTGAAGGTGAAGAATATTTTCTTTGTTTCGGTCCTCCGTTGTCTATTCAAGGTAAGGTTTTACACCGCTATTTTTTCACTTGCTAAATTAGGGTCTTTATGTGTTTTAAGGTTTGTAGTAATTATTTTGTAGTGTGTTGGTCACTGCTTTGTGATTTCGGTCTGTCTAGGTTTTTCGGTCACCATTTGAAGTGAGGTTTCTCTTGTTTCCTTATTTAATTTAGTTTTATTTGAAGCCTTTTTTATTATTAGATTCATTTTTATTGTTGTAGTATGTTGTGGTCATTTCATTTTGAGTTCAAGTGTTTGGTAGCAAATTCTTATATGTATATACATGGGTAGGCTTGTGTGTGTGTGTGTGTGTGTGTATCCTCCTTGCACATATTCCCTCATGGTGTGGGGAATATGTGATTGGATCAAAGGATATATATATATATATATATATATATATATATATATGAAAATGTATATACATGTAGGTGAAGTGGTCTCAGCCTGCCTTTGTCAAATGATTCGTGTTTTGAGGTATGGACTTTTATGCTGCTGGTTGGTTTTTCACTTGTTTTATAGAGTTCTTTTGATGTTTTAAGGTTCCTTTTAATTGTTGTGTAGTGACTTGTACTTTTCCGAGTGGTTTCGAGTCCCTAGGTCCAAGGTAAACTGACCTGCGTGTGCATAGGTATGTAAATATATACATGTAGGCTCCCTCGTTACGTGTATATTCATCCATGGAATTGAATTTACATGTATGGGGCTATTTGTGCCTATGTGTATATATAAAATTGCATACATAGGTGAGTGGAGATGGGTATATGTGTATAAACATACCTATAAGGATCCCCTTGCACATGTTCATGGGCCATGTGAATGTTTTCATAGGGTCTAGGTTTCCTTGCATGTTTACGAAGGTGCATATGCTTAGTGGGGGAGCAGAAGCTTTTAGTTATAATGTGCTAAGATCTAAAGTGGATGGCTTGGTTCCACCTTGTGGTAGGTTACCTATGCCCTATCCTTTAATTAGAATTTTCCTTACTACTTAGTATTCTTTTGAAAGTGTTTCTTTTACCTTTATATGAAATGCATATGAAATTTATATGTATAAATATATATATATGTTTATATATAAATGGTTGTGATTCTTGAAAAGTGTTTTCTTAGACTTTTTGAATGTGAAATGGGTATTTCCGAAGATGTGTGGTCTTTTGGCTGGTTTTGTTATAAAATTTTACTAGCATGTTTGTTTTTCCAAAGAAGTTCCAAAGTTATTTCCAAAATGGGTTTTGGTGTGAATTCAAGGTAAAAGGGTGTTTTGATTTTCTTAAAAGGATTGCTCTATTTTAAGTCTGGTTATAAGATTTCTTTAAATATGTAGTACCTTGTTTGTTAGTTAATATTTAAAACTATTTTGGAAACTTAAAAAGGTTGGGTGATTATGTTTCTAAGATGAAAACTATACCTTGTAAGTGAATAATTCCATTTTGAACTTTAAGAATGATTAATGAAAAATGAAAACCCCTCTTAAGGATTTCACTCTTACTTTAGAAAAATGATGTGTATGTTAAATGTACAAATTGTTATATGTGCCTAATGAGGAGGCTTGTGAAATGGTGTGTGTTTTTTTCTAAAAAAGGATGCGCTTAAGGGGGGAGGTCATTGGTGAGAATAGGAAAGTTTTTAGATAAAGAAAGTGGCGTGCGTCTGTCTTTACTTGTTGATAAAACTCACCACCATTAAAATAGAGAACATTGGTAACCTCGGGTATCTAGGTGGGTGGACTAAGACTAGTACTCTAGATTATACGTAAGTGGTTCATCCCGATTTCGTCTAGCGGGATTGAAGTTACAAAACTAACTAAATACATGTGATGATTGGATACCATGAGGTTATGGGTGTGTTCTCTACTAGTGTCTCATGCACAAGAACATAGACCGTTGTGGCTCATATGCCACGTTTTCACTGAGGTATGAGGTCTCTAGGGTCCCATGTGTGCTAGTTACCCATAGGGATTTCCCATGATAATCATTTGTGACATGTTTCTCTTGATTTGAGTTTTCATTTTAGTTGTTTATCACTTTATACCTCATTTGTAAAAACCACATCTTAATCTAAGTTGGTTTCCTTTCATTTTGGAATGTTAATGCATTCTTGGATCCTATTTTGGAAATGTAGTGGAATATAATTTTTTTTTTCTTAAAAATGAAAACTTATTACTTGATTTTTAAAATAATTAAAACATTATTTTAATATGTCTTATTTTCAAACTAGTATGATTGGGTTTCTTTTTAAAGGAAATGGAATAGGGCGTTGTTATTCCTTGGATTTCCTACTGAGTATCTCAGTGATCATGCCTACTTTACTTTTCAGTTTTAGGTTCTAGTTTTGGATCACTCTTGGGAGAGCATGGTTCTATGTTTGGTGGTGGCCCATGGGATCACTTGGAGGTATGTCTATCTGATTATCTTTATTTTATTTTCTGACATTAGTCTTTACCTATTTTTTCCAATTTATTTCTGTTTATCTTCCTCTTATATTTATGGGCTAAATCATTCCCAACTTATTTTTTTGATGCCCGACACTAGTTTCCAGCCCATGGGGATCAAGAACGCCCTCCAGGCCATGCCGCAAACTGGCTTGGGTGACCGGTTCAGGGTTGGCCCTAGTTGGTTCATGACAAATCCTCCTTCCCTATGGGTTCGACCCTACTTACCACATTGTTGTAGTTGGTAGGAAGATATAAATAATTAAACATTGATCTCATATTAAACAACATACATGTCACGTTTTTGGTTTCATTTCTAGGGTGGGATTTGAGCGACCACCTTTCTATAAAAAACTTTCAAAAAAATCACATATAAAAAAATTCCTAAAAAAATAATATAAAATCAAAAACTGCTAATAAATTATTCTATCAATTTCTTCCAGCTTCTATTTAGATACATTTTCCGTTACTTTCAATTGGATTTCAGTGTATTTTTAATACTTGGTTATTTGTACAGTGTTAGTGCTAAAATTCATCTTTCGTCACCCATTGCATGAGCACTAGATCTTTTATTGATATAGTAGAACCCTTATACCCTGAAATTGAAAAACATTAACTACTCTAGAAAAGAAAATTTCAATTGAAAATCGGGATAATATAGCTGATAATTAGAATCTTATTGTGCCACAACCCTTAGTTCATACCCCTGAGAGATCTAGACTTAGGGAATTTCAAATTCCAATTGTGTCAAGAAACCCTTCTTGCATTAGACTCTCCACTAGGTATAGAAATTATGAAATTAAATAGTCTCATCTCTCTCAACTTCCTTATTTCAATGGCTTCCCTATAGATGATTCACTTTATTTTATTAGAGTTTTTTATGGTTTTGTCTAGTAAGTACCTCTGAGAGATCTTTGTGAGGAAGAACTGAGGTTGAGAATGTTCCCATTTTGTCTCAAAGGGAAGTCTAGGACTTCTTTCCAAAACTTGGATGACTAAATCATTGAGACCTGGGATGAGGTGTTCATTTTCTTTGTATCAAAATTCTACCCCATGAACACCACCACTGAGGTTAGGCACAAAATTACTGGGTTGTTCCAGGATGAGGGAGAGTTATTTCACGAGGCATGGGATAGACTTAGAATTCACCTTAGGCAAAGTCCCAATCCCCACTTCACTCCCCATCTACTCATAGAGACATTTTACAATGCTCTCACCCCTTACAACCAAAAACTAGTTGATCAATCCTATAGGGGTGACTTCTCCAACTCCACTACTGATGTGTTGAAACACTTGTATGAAAAACTTTCCCAAAAATCACAGCACAAGTTCACTAGGAATAGGGTCATCCATAGGGGTAAAACCAACCCACAGGTTGTAGTTGTTGATGATATAGTTCTAAGTGAGTAATGTTTTCTTTGTGGGATGTTCAGTCACACTCAAAAAAATTGTCTCAATTTTGAAATCCCTATCCAAATTGTGGAAAATGACTGGTTTATAGAATTTATGGATAGAAAAAAGGGTTTCAATTCTCTATTTTCTAATCAATGCACTTCTGGTTATCAAAATCACCCCAACATGTCGTGTAGAGAACAAGGGGTGATCAAATAGCCCATTGTCCCAAACTACCAGTCACAACCTAGAAATTATAACTCAAATAAATATTAGGTTGAGTCATCTAATTCCCAAGGGTAGTTAAAGGGGTTGTTACAACTAGTCTTGGGTGAGATTATCTCACTGAGAAAATATATGGATACTAAGATTCACAATTTAGAACTTAAAATGGGTCAAATGGATAGAGATCAAGGTGGTAAGGAAAAGTGAAATCTGCCTAGAACTTCAATTCCTAATCCAAGAGATAATTTCATGGTTTTGACCATTAGATCTATCCTTCACACCCAAGAAGAAGTAAATTAATACTCTTTGAAAACTAAAAATGATGAAAAAACTAAATTTGAAAATGAAAATATGGAAAATTATAAATCTGGAAATCTAGACAGCTTGGTCCTCCCTGAACATAATATTGAAACCACACCTTAAAAATATAAAGAACCAATTAAAATGAAGTGGAAGTTTATTAAAGAAGAAAATAAAAAAATTGGGTTTGAGGAGAAGGTGAATAATCAACCTATTCTAAAACATTATGCCCCTCTCATTCCCTTCCCTAAAAGAGTGAAAAGGGTGATGAACCTGACTACTTGAGGTTTGTGAAAATGATTTGAAACTTTCAACATGAATTTCTTAGAATACTTGGATAAAATACCTTTATATGTTTCATTCATGAAAATCATTATAAAAAAATTATTGGAAGAAGTTAGATAAAATTATTCTCAATGAGGAGTGTAGTGAAATTCTATTAAAGAAGTTACCTTCAAAATTAAAAGACCCTAGTAGCTTTATCATTCAATACCGAATAGGACAAAGTAAGCAACTTAATTGTCTTTATGACGTAGAAGATAGTATCAATCTTATTCCTTACTCCTTGTTTAAAATGATCGGTCTTAGGGATATGCAACCAACCTCAGTTTCTCTTCAACTTGCTGATAGGTCACTCACACTTCCTTCTGGGAGGGTGGATGGCCTATTAGTGAGTGTAGGAAAACTCATACTTCTCACATACTTCATGATCCTGGATATAGATTGTGATGAAAAGGTCTCAATCATCCTAGGCAGACCTTTCCTTGCTGCTAGTAGGGCATTCATTGATGTGTCTAAAGGGAAACTCACCCTTCATGTTGTTAATGATGTGGTGGAGTTTTTGGTATTTGAAAATCCCCAACACGTGGTTAGTTGTGATGTGATAGGTGTTGCTTAGAATCAATTTTTATTAAATTGAGATTAGAGTTAAGTATGGTTCTTTCCCTCTTGAGGTCACATAGATTAGGATTCCCCAGCCCATTGAAAATTTTATTCAGGATACTACTCCTTCCCCACACCCTCCTATTAATGAGCAGATTATTTTCTTAGAACCCAATTTGGATTGGGAGTCACAAATTTTCCCTGAACTATTTAAAACTATTTATGAAAGTCTCCTTTATGAATTTGATTGACTAAATATTATTGAAGCTGGAGAAAGTTATGGGTTGAGTCCTACTGAAAAACTTGATGATTTTCACTATGAACAAGTTTATTTCCTTGAAACTTTTTTACCTGCCTAGTTTGATGTTGTGTGTGATGACTTCCAACCAGAACATAAAAGGTTCAAAACATTTGATTCCTCTGTGGACATATAGAAAAATATGTTTAAAGCTGAATTTGTTTCCTTCTTTTGGAAATATTCTCAGTTTTCTGCTTTACAAGCAGATCTGGGAATAATATCTAGTAATGTTGAGAAGTTTTCTAGTGTGATTTCTTCTTTTTCTGGTCTTTTACAAACCTCTAAGTTTTGGGGGAGTTGTAAAAGAATTATTGATTAGAATATTTATTTTCTTGGGATGTTGTTGAACATTTTTAGAGCTAAGAAAATGGGTTTTAGAAACCAAGCTGAGTTGGACAATATTTTATCAAATGTTTTTCAAGATGAGATTTGTAGAATTATGCTTGCTACTGAAGATGAAAATTTCTTGAGTAATCCTTTTTTTAATTCCTTAGACAATTGTGAAGTCCACATCACTAATGACTCATACCCATTGAATGATCATAGTTAGAAATATTTAGGGAAATAAAGTTTGACTGGGGACTTTAAACCTAGAACTGCATGAGAGGCAACCCATGGTTCATGATTTTTCTTTACATTCCTTCTAGTTATGTTTTGAATAAAGTGTTGTTTTGTTGTCTTTTGTACTCTCAATATTTGTTGGATGCAAGATTTTGGTCTTTTTGGTCTGTGTATTTGGAAAATGATGATGTTGAATATTAAGACAGGAACTAAATTCCCTTGTTCTCAAGTCACAAGGAGCTGCTAGATTGAGCCTCTCTGGATAAAAATATAATCAAGGAAGTTCCCTATGCTAATCCTTTCATTTTTCTGCTTCTTTATTGATGTTGTTGGAAAACATTTCTGCATGTCCCTTTGCTGAAAATTATTACTACTTGTGTTGGTATGTTTAAAAAACATTTCAATGTATGTATTTGTTTTGCTGGAAACTGAATTTCACTATTTTAAAATCTCTTCACTATTAGAAATTATGTGTGGGGGCGTAAATGCTGGTTGGGTGTCATTTTTACTGAATCTTCTTTAATTTACTGGGTGTTTTAGCATGTATTTTTATGCTTAACTGAAAATATGTTTGAATCAAAATTTTGAACTTGTTGTCACCCAATTCATTATGCACCCACATGTTTCACATGCAACTATTTGAATTGTATTGAAAATCTATGTCACTGGCTTAAATGAAAATGCATGTGAATTTTTTTGTAATATAAAATGTTTATTGTGGAAAATATGTTTGAACTTTAATGAGACCCTTAAACATGTCAGTAATCTTCTTAATTGAAAATATGTTTTAAACTTTATATGTCCAATTGTTGTCTTCTCCACTTTTTAATTCAACTTTGGGGAAAAAGTTGGGTTTTAAGTGTGGGGGAGGGGGTCAACTCATGTTGAGTTAATTTGTGCCTTAATGAAAGCCCATCGAATCCCTCTACCTCTTTAAACTTTTTGGTTAAAAAATGGTTAAATTTTATTCAAAATTCTTTCACAATTTTAGTTTTTTAGGGCTTCACATTGCATATCCAATCAGTTTTGCCAAAGGATGATACCTTATTGGTAGTTAGGAGTTGCCTTTAATTTGAAATTTTTGAGGTTGAATGACTATTGAATGATTTTTCTTATTGATTTTCTGAATGTTCTGTTTATGAACTATGTTTGAGAGTGATATAGGATAGTTTTTTTGGAAAATTG
Source organism: Viscum album (assembly GCA_963277665.1). NCBI lineage: Eukaryota > Viridiplantae > Streptophyta > Magnoliopsida > Santalales > Viscaceae > Viscum > Viscum album. The sequence continues at coordinate 634,046,301 of OY728131.1, read as the reverse complement.
AGATCATAACATTTGGAACTAGAATTTTGAACCTTTTCTTAGGGGACTCTCATTTTATTTATAAAAAAAATCTCCAAAGTGAGCCGGTTTAAATTATTTTCATATGAATGTTTTGAAACTGTCGTAAAATGGGCATTTGGAACTCATGGTGAACCTCTGAGACATTAGTTACTGGGTGAATTTCTGTTAATAAATTCCCTTTGTACAATAATGAATAAGTGCATATGCACAGTTCTTGACATAAGTTACAAGGCTTGGAAAAATAAAATAAAGTGACTAGTGTAAAAAAATGAGTTCATTTAGGTGAGGGGAATAATGAACGCCAATTGAAGAAGGGTACGCTAGATTTGTATGGAACCATTTACGTTGTATCAATAAGGTGATTAAAAAAAATCACTTAATTTTTTCATTTGGAACCTAGGAGAAAGTCAATGTATAAGGTGTCTTTGGTTAGGTTCTAAACTCCATTTATTTTTATCCTTTTATCACTCTTGAATTTAGAACTTAATCTTGAATTCAAATAAGTCAGTAGGCAGATTTATAAATGAGGCAAGATGTCCTAAAAAATGGATGATTCTTTTCTCTCTTGATCATCTAGTTAGTATTTGATTTTGGGCAAGACTTCATTTGAAGATGTCTTTTGAAAATCCTTATTCACAATTTGTGGTCCTCTGATTTAAAACTATGGAAAATGATTCTCTAGGAGTTTAATGTTTTAAAACATTTTTCTATTTTCTAAATACAATAAAGCATGCTATTGATTGAGGACAATCAATGTTTAAGTGTGGGGGAATTTGATGTGGCCTTAAATTCACCTAATTTTCCACATCTTTTATTAATGTTTTTAATCATTTAATTAGCTATTTTTTGTGTTTTTAATAAAATAATTGTACTTTTGTTTTTTTATAATTAAATTTATTATTTAATCATCATTTATAACTAATTTTTTATTTTTAGCCTTTTAAATTATTAGATTTATTTAACTTTCTTTTTTGGTTATTTATTTTCAGTCTTAAAGTTTTTACTCTTTCATTTAACGTTATGTTTTTATTTTTTATGTAGTAAAAATAACACACTTGTATTTTTACTTTGTAACGGTGCCTCATTAACCTTATTCAGTTTATTAATGAATGTTATTACATTTAATAATTTAATTTTGTAATTTGAGCACGAACAATTTCAACATTTTCATTTCAGATCAGAAGTCAATTCCATGGAAAACCGCCGCAGATCTAATCAGGGCCGACTCTAGGGCAAGTCCAAAGAGCCCCGAGCTAGGGCAAGTCCAAAGAGCCCCGAGCTAGGGCAACATGCAAGCAAAGGAAAAAAATACCGAACTACTGCTCGGATTTGGATCTGCAACCATTAAAGAAGCGAGGTCGTCACCGAGATCTGAAGAACCGCCATTGAGTAGGGCTTTTGACGCTAGATCGGGATGCCGCCGCCGCTCGTCGAGCCGTCGCGAGACGCCACCGAAGGAGGCGCCACTATGATGTCTCTGCCGCGAGGAGATTGAATCTGCCGCAGATATTGTTGCCGGAGCAGGAGCGCTGCCGCGCCGTGGTGGATGAGCTGAGCTGGTCCGGTTTCGTCGCCGAGATCTGAAGAACCGCCATTGAGTAGGGCTTTTGACGCTGGACCGGGATGCCGCCACTGCTCGTCGAGCCGTCCCGAGACGCCACTGAAGAAGGGGGTGGAATGAAATATTAAAAAAAATAATAAAAAGAAAATGATAATAAAAAAATAACTAAATAATAAAACATAATAATATAAAATAAAAACAGAACAAATAATATATCATTAATAATACTAAATTTGTAATAATAATAACTATTATAAAAGTAATTTAAAAATTAAATTAATTGTTTAAATAAAATAATTTAAATGTTTTAATTATTATAAATTAATAATTTTAATAATTTTAATTAAAATTTTTAAATAAAACAATAACAATAATAATATTATTATTATTAAATAAACTAATTAATTAACTTAATAAAATAACTTTTAATTCTAAAATAATAACAATCATTTAGCCAATATTTTAACTTAAATAATGTTAAATTAACAATTTATTAATTATGTTTTAAATAAAATAAAATAACTATCAATCAAAATAATAATAAATAAATAAATAACAAATAATTATTAATATAAACTAAATAACATAATAATTCATTTAATTTGAAATTAACTAAATAAATGATTATTTATTTATAAAAGTAAACATTTTATATTAATGTCGAATTAATTATTAGTTATTCTCTAATTTAACTATGCAGGTTCACGCCAAATTTAGAATGGCTTCCAGATACATTCAAGCCAACTGTTAGAAAGTTAGTTAGAAGTGTTATTTTAATGTAACAGACATTTCAACGAAAAAATGCACGTGTGCGGTGATGCAATGAAGGATAGACTATGTCGGTGCAGGCAAGTGGTGACAAAGTAGTAGATGACATATGACTTTAAATCACAATAACAACATGGGGCATTGGATAGTCATCATAAACTAACGAGACCTTGAGGGAAGAGACGAGACCTACAGACCTCATGGAGCAAGAATAGAGCACCACACCCATAGTTCATAATTGACAGGAGGATTTCTTCTTCCTTCCTTTCAATTTATTTACACTATAATTTAAAAGCTTTCAATTTTTGTAACAAAGATGATTGTAGGCTAAAATATTTTTGTTCGGGGGATTTGATTTCTACCGGTATTTGTTTTAGTCATCTTCAATTGATTCTTTTAAATAAGAAGCAAATTCAACTGGCGAAGTTGAATTTGATTCTTAAAATTTAATTTTTTTGCACCTCAATAATATAACTTCAAAACTCTGTGATCTTTTGACAAGAAAGATCATGGATGCATTTCTACAGAACATAATTTCTTTACTGTCATATTTAATTAGCGAAATTACATCAGAGGTTTCTACTCAAATTCTTTGGCTTTTAGGTGGTTCAAGTTGTAGCGAACATCTATGAATCACTTAAATGCCTGATTAATCTCTTGGAAAGGGAGACTAATCGATTAATATTTGAGGTTGTGAACTCAATTACAATCAAGTGAAGATGTTTTCTTTTAAACCATTAGAGTTAGATTCCATGGGCTTGTTCCTTGATAGAATCTACATAGTTTTATTCCTTGTCTCTTGTTTACTGTTATATCTACTGATTTTCATTAATTGAATTTTTCAATTTGTTCTATTAAAAAATAATATCTCATTTCTGCTTTGAATCAAAATTGAAAAGTAAAAAAGTAAAAAACTAAATATTTTCACCCATTGCTGAAAACAATGGGTTGGTTTAAGAAAAGATTTGGTCACTCTTCATTCCATGTAGGTTCAACCCTACTTACCACTTTGTTGTAGTTATTAGGAAGATGTAAATAATTAAACTTTGATCTTGTATTCAATGACATACGTGTTAGATGGGAACATGGTAGCAGATAACTGATCCAGTGCTCAGAAATCTTGGATAGTATTTTTTTTACACTTTTGAATCTACCAACTTCCATGCATGCTTCATCCATTTGTAGAGACATGACCGCAATTTTTTTATATGGTATTGATTCATCTTTTGAGTTGATTATTTATCGCTTAGATGGTTATACTTGTCCACTTCCTTGTTCATTAATATTGCAACTATTTCTTCATTATTTATTTATACCTTTCTTTTCGCTATGCTACACTATGATTATGAAGGTATATTATCCCCAGCGTACTAACTTAGACCCTCACTGCTAGTCGGCAGCATCTAGTTACAGGAAGGTACCCTTGAGACCATGTGGATAACTAGTTCAGCTACTGTTACCGAGTGATTAGGGTCAGGATGTCACAAAGTGTTATTATAGGGATATTTTTATTTGTATTACTATTTGGGTTGGTAGAAAATTTACTAGGATGTGTCGGAATTCGGTAATGAGCTTGTGCCTAGGAGTAGCAAAACAACTTACAAGGAAAAGCCAAATTTCCTAGGATGGCATTTGATGTTTTAGATTATGCTTATTATAGTTGAATTGATTTCACTGTTGGATGAAGAACATGATGTGTGGTGTTGATTATTATATCATTGGTTCTACTTTATCATTGACCTAGTATGGCATGGAATTGTTGCTCATTCACAATTATAGTAACCTTAGTGAATAAAATGTCATGCATCATGTCATGTCATGTAGGTTGTATTGTTTGACTGCATGATATCTATTGTATGTGCTTGAGTGATATATCTATTATGAAACTATTGTTTCTGCAGGAAAAGAGGGACAAAATAATTATTTATTAAATTGGATGCATCAACCTAAATGGTGTTTTCCCACAGTGTGATGGTTCCACCTTAATTTACCAATTAGTACATTATTGGTAGATGAGGTTACATAGACAGAAATTTTAGTATATTTTGAATAAATAAATGTCATTTGTGATTTAAAGAGTGCATGTACCTCTATAAATTGGGAATGAAGATTCATCAAGTCAAATCATCTTATACATCCTATTATATTCTTCTATCATATGTAAAGGTTTGGATACGTTTAAATGAATTACCAATTGTAATTTATAAATAAATTACTTATATTAATTGAAAATTGTACTTCATTTAACTGGTCCATAATGTGAATGAAAGACGTGATAAATCATAAATTATAATACGGTTGTCATTAAATGGGGTTCCAATTGCTACATAAATGTTGTTTTACTCTATAATTGGCAATTGAAAATCCATATATCTGGACCCCTGGATAAAATAGAGAACTTGTTCTAGAACCAACCTTAGAAGTGGGTGGTAGGTAGTGTCTCTTGTGATCTCTTATGATCTAAAATGTTTCCCAGACCTAGCTTTAGGAGCAGGCAGAGGGGTTTGACTTACATATAAGAAGTCCTGTACTTGTCCTAAATTTATATCTATGGTATTTTTTTATCAAATTGTATTTGAGTCGTGTGCTTGGATTTTGTTGAGCTATGACACCAAGGCATCCACAAGTCATGTTCTGGGAGGGTGGTGACGACCATGCTTCATAGGTGGTGGGACCTGAGCCATCAGTGTTACCTCCAATAGTGCCACATGCAGCACCTCCTTCTATTATCTATGCAGGCGATGATGCCCAGTTTCAAGAGGGATTCTTGCATCTCATGCAGACTATGCAAGGAGCTCCATGAACCGCCTCTTCTATGGAAGAGTTAACCTTAGAGTTTTAGAAGCATCATCTGCTCACATTTTAAAGGGGATGGTGGTCCTCAAGATGTAGAGTCATGGATGGAATACATGCTATCGATTTTCAAGGATCTTGAGGCACCTCCTAATATGAGAGTGAAGCATGCCACTTACATGTTTCAATATTCCGTTAAGTGTTGGTGGGATGTTCTGAATCAAGTTGATCAACACAAGGGTATGACATGAGGGGATTTATAGTCTAGTTTCTATGAATTTTTCTTCCCAAAGACACTAAGAGATGATCGATCTAGTGATTTCATGCACCTAGGGTAGGGAACCATGTCTATCATGGACTATTCATCCCACATTACTAAGATTCGACATTTTTCATTGACCCTAGATGGAGATGAGTCGTCTAGGGTGAGACACTTCAAGGATTAGCTTAGATACACCATCCTATCTATGGTAAATGTCTTCAAGCTTTCTACTATCTCATATATTTTGAACCAATCCCTTATCATCAAATGTAATTTTAGGGAATCCCATGGTACATGTCATGGTGTATTAGTACCAAGACAGAGTAGTGGTTCCTCTAGTGGCAGGAAATGTGTATGTGTGTGTATATGCATCTTAGCATATGCATGTGTATGTGTATGTATGTGTATGTGTTTATTTGTGTATTTGTATATATCTAGGTGTGTGTGCATATGTATGAGCATGTGTGTGTGCATATGTATATTTATGTGTATGTATGTATGTATATATGTATGTATGTATGTGTATGTGTATGTATATATGTATGCGTTTGTCTATTTTTATGTGTATGATTATGTGTATGAGTATGTGTATGAGTATGTGTATGTGTATGTGTATGTGTATGTGTATGTGTATGTGTATCTGGCTCCGCTCATTAAGGATTGGCCGGGGGTACCCTCTCTCAACCGGCAACAGGCCAGTAGCTCATTGGCTTCTCCTACTCGGGTCGCCCAACAAGGAAACTGGGTAAGCTGGAAACCCCCTTGTTCTGGCTTGAAGCTGAATACTGACGGGTCCTGAGCTATGGGGGTGATGAAAGGAGGGGGCGTAGTCCGTGGCCCCATGGGGGAGGCAGTTATGGCGTTCACGTCCTTCTTTGGAAAGGGCACGTCTCTCTTGGCCGAGGCTATGGCCATGCTCACGGGGCTTTCCCTCTGTAGGCAGGAGAAGTTGGATCTAACCAGGGTGGAGACAGATTCCAGGATTCTCCACGACGCCATGCTTAGAATCGGGTTTCCCCCATGGACTATTGCTTACATTGTTAGAAAATGCAGAGCTCTTCTTAGTCCCAATAGAGAGGTGTCTCACACTTGGCGTGAGGGTAATAAGGTAGCGGATCATTTGGCTTCCTTGGCGGTTTAGATCTCCATCTCCACTTCCCGTCTCCCTATCAATAGTTTGAAACCAGAGTGCATTAACTTACTTAGAGGGGATTCCCTTGGTTTGCAGTATTTCAGACCTCCCTAGCCCTGGGCCACCTGGGGTTGTTTTTGTTTGCCTGTTTTGAATAAAAATTTGATTTGGAGGAGTATGTGTATGTGTATGTGTAAGTTCCACTAGGCTGAATACCCTGAGAGGGGGGTGAATCAGGGTACGACAACTTCAAAATTAAAGCCCTTTTTGATCTTGTTTCTTTATTAAGAAAAACACTCTTATCTCTCTTTCCCGTTGCACAATATAAACAGAAAGTAAAGCATGCATAGGACACAACAATTTTACTTGGTTCACCCTCACTGGGCTACGTCCAAGGAGAATAAACAGGCAATTTTCCGATGTACCAAATCCACTAAAAGCGCACTACTATTTACAAAATTCGGGATAGATCACTTCTATTCCCAGGCTCACTGCCTTTACAATATTTAGGGTCCGCTCACTGCTTTCCCAAGGGTCACTCCCTGTTTCTCTCTCTCTGGCTCACTGCCAGTGGAGAGGATCCACTCACAGTTTATAGACATGTAGGTCTCATCATTATCACTAATGAATACATCCTCGGTTGTATGTAGATGCTCTATTAAAGTTCAACTTTCACCCGTAGATTAATCTCTCTTTGCACCGAAGGTATCAGGCAATCTTTCATCTTTCACGCAACCCTGAATCTCTGCCATGAAACAACCTTACTTGGCGCCCTTCTCTAAGCCAGCGCGCAAGTCTCGGCGTGCAAGTCAAAACTGGCGTGCAATTCCTACTCAACAACTTGCGCGACACAAGATTTTGTAACTCCAAACTTGCGCGACGCACATCCTTTTATGCCCAAACCAATATTGGCGCGCAACCAACAACTTTCACGCTTCTTCAAAATCTGGCACGCAAGTGTCACCAAACCACTTGCGTGATGCCTTCTTCTACAACTCAAAACTTGCACGGCTCACTTCCTTTCTCACCCAAACCACCTTAGGTGCGCAACTATCACCTGGCGTGCAACTTATACTTGTGCGACCACACACCACTTGTTACAAATTCAATTTTTTTTAATATTTTTGTAATTAATTTAATTTTATTAATTCATTTCAATTTTTTTCATTTAATATTATATATTCATTTTTGATATTTAATAATTTTTAATGTTTTTGGAATTTTTTCTTTTCTTAATACTTATTTATACACAATTATTTACTATGTATTAAAATTCTCAATAATTTTTAAATTTATATGATTAATATATATTCAATTTTATTTATTAAGTTTTTGTAACGACCCAATGTTTTATAAATGGAAATTCATCTCTTATAAATATGTCATAAAATCACAAGAAAACACAACATAATGAACTACTAAGTGCTAAGTGACCTTTAAACATAAGTTTGTCACTTCTATGTTTAGAATTTCAAAAATCTGACATACACGGTTGTGATCAGTAAGTTATTTGGAGTCCGATAAGAAAAACTTAATTTTTGGTGGATAGTAACCTTCCCTTATGAATAGTAACATACCCTTATGAATAGTGATATACCTAATGAATAGTAACCTTACCTATGATAATATATAAATAATATTCAAGTTGAAAGTATGATATACCTATACTTAAGAATAAGTTAATGAATGTTTTAAAAGTAGTTTTTAATAATAAACTATGATTTTAATTAAATATTAAATTAATAATATTTAGAAAATTATATTTGAAAAATGGACTTCATTTTTGGATTCTACACGTCAAAAAATGGTTAGGGTGAATTTTTGAGAGTTTTCTAAAATACTTGAATTTTTGATGAATAGTAAAATACAGTAATTTACCGTATATATACATTATAAGCTAAATAGACTATTCTTAGCATCATGTCTGATGTAACCACTCTTGGTTCGAATTCACATGACCCATTTAATATTCTTGGTCATGTAAGACTCACTATTCCTTATCTTGTGGGGAATTAATAAATCAATGAATTTTATATTGAGAAATACCTTCCCTCCTCCACTATAAAACCGCATTTCACTCCCTCTTCTCTTCACTCCTCTCAAGACCTGTGCCTTGACAATATTCTGCCCAAATATCTTCTCAATATCCTCCCACACGTCCAAAATCTCCTATCCTCTTCAAAATACCAAAACCTCTCCCATTAAGAGGTTCTCAAAGGAAAAAGTCTCAAGATGTAAATTCCTCTTTCCAATTCCTTCATTTATTTTAAGTTCTTTTATTTTTTGTTTCTTTCCTCACATCCCTTCACACAAATGGTATGATAAATCTAGTTGAATACATGTACTGTAATTATATTATGCTAATGGGATACTTCATTATCTTCTCTCCTTTCCTCACCTTCTGTTTGAAAGAAATGAAAGCACCGTTTGAGATGTGCCAATTTAGCACATTCAAGGACAACGATTTATCAATTTCTATTATCATCTTTAAATATGGCCATGAAATCATTTTTGTTATGGTTTAAACAGATTATATATATGTAATATATGATATTTTTATTCTGTAAGATTTTTTTTACAAATGGTATTAAGTTATAAATCAAAACATGTTCTTTGTAATCAAACCCGCCAATTAACAAAAACAGTTGTCACTATGGTTTTATATAATAGTTCAACTTAAATCTAAGTAACCAAATTAAATTTAAAACCTTGTAATCTTATGTATGTTCACTAATATCATATAAATTCATTTCTTGACAACCACTTCCATCTTTCATGTTTATCTGAACTTGAATATAAGTGAATCGATCTTTTAAAACCAAGTAAACAAACGAGTCCGAACAAAGAAATTGAACCTTATAACTAATCAAGAAGTCCTTTAATGAACTAAAAAGGGTTATAATAAATCAATTATATATAGAAGAGGTTATGGAATTATTAATTAATAAGACTAATTTGTTTATTCAGGTATTTAATAACAAGTGGAGAACACCAACAGATTTAAGGTAAGGGATCCTCTCCTTTTCACTCTTAATCAAGATTGTTCTCTATGATATGCCATTTTTGTGTAATAACAAGTGATGGGGTATGTTTTAGAACCTCCCACATACTTCCATAATGTTTTATAAGTGATGAGAAACCCATTATCTCTCTCATCAATTATAACATCCCGCCTTTTATCACATAAACTTTCATTACATTTTACAAAACCGAGGATCTTTAAGATTTAGTGTCTTGGAAACCAGGAACTTAAAACATGAAAACATAAAACATTCTTCTTAAAAAATTGAAAGGATTATCCTTATGTTCATCCTAGGTTCATTATTTCATCTCATAACCTAAGGACATATATCAAAAGAAAGGGTGAGCAGAAGGCCCGGTAAGGGAAACAAGGGGAAACATTTAACATGTGAACTTGAGATACATCAACAATGTCATGAAAAAGAACTTTAAGGCATGAGAAAGAAATCATGAGGCATATCATAATAAAAATAACATATTTCATAACTTGAATATGTGGCTATAAAATTTAATATTGAAAATCATTTCTGTTTCACCAAGGTCCATCCCCAAGGTGTCATTAAAAATTACCAAGGTTATTCACCAAGGTGTAGTTAAAAATGGTCATCTCTAGAGATTAAGTCTTTACCCAATGCATTGGAGCGCTATCAGGGCGCACCCTTAATTTGTCTTTATTATCATGTGATCCACATATATCATCATCAATAATTTCATAAAAAACCCATATAGAATAAAATAAATGGGTTTCATTTCATAATCATAACTTTTTAAAAACTACTTTAAAGACATGATCTTTATGCCACTTTAAACCCACAAAAAGGGAAAGTGGGTCTCATGTATGTAAATCCCAGAATTTAAAATATAAAATTTTGGTATATATGTGAATAAATATTTATAAGAAAGAGCTTTGAGTATTAATTTAATAAAATAAATGAATTTGAGAATAAGAGAGAGACATTTTGAGACGGAAATTCTGCAGCATAACAGCTATGTTATGAGGTTTTAAAAAACATTGAAAAGAGAGGGGATATGGGTCACCCACTCATAAATGATCCATAAAACAGTATAGGGACATAATATAAATAATTTAAGAACATGTTAATGAAATTTGAAAGATATACCATATGAAATGAAGAACATGAAAGGAAGACAAAAATAAGATTTCTCTTATGAAAATTCGGTAGCCTAACGACGTCACTTAAACATAAAAAAAATGAATTGACGAGATAAAATAGGGTCTCTCATCATATGAAAATAAAAGATCAGTATTCTAGATATAAAGATCATACCCCAACATAATAAAAAGGAACTTGAAAGACTTGACATGAAAGTAGAACTTTGAAAAATGAGAAAGGTGAACGAATCCCTTAAAAATTCGGCAGCCTAATGGCGTCACCTAAACTTCAACAAAAATGAATTGACGAGATCAAATAGGGTATCTCATCATATGAAAATAAAAATGGAATTAAGAGGAATATAAAAGAACATCCTCCAACATAATAGCATGGAGCATAAAATAAATGACATAAAAGAGATTACTTGAAAAGAAAGAGAGAGGTAGGATCCCTTACCTTAAAACGTAACTCTTAAAACTCAAAGGTTGGGACCTTGAGGGCTTGGGGGAACCTTGGGAGGACTCCTTGGGAGGTAATGAGACCAGATATTAATTGTGGGAGAGTTGGGAGTCGAATTGATGATAGGATGACTTGGTATTTATTGGGAAAGTGAGGGGACAAGGCATTAATGGCCAATGGACTCCTCATTGGTGGTTTTGGAAAAACCATGGGCTTGCCCATGGTATTTTCCCATGGTATTTGCCACTTGATACACCTCATACCTTATATTACTATTCATAATTCGACCATATTGATTACATACTTAATACATCATTTAATGATGTCGTTAAACACCCGTAACTTAAAAACTGTATATTCACTATTCATCGAAAATTCAACTTTCTCAGAAAAATCCCAAAATTTCACCTTAACCAAATATAGATGCTCTGATTTCAAAAATGAACTCCATTTTATAAAAATAATTTTCTAAATATTTTTAATTTATTTTTTAAATAAATACACTATTCACCGAAAATTCATTTTTTTCAGAAAAATCCCCCAAAATTACCTTAACATAATATCGATGCTCTAAGTTCAAAAATGAAATCCATTTTATAAAAATAATTTTCTAAATATTTTTAATTTAATTTTTAATTAAAAATCACTATTCACCCAAAAAAACTAATACTTGACTAATAATTTATGAAACCGTTATTTAACCATTTTATTGAATCACATTACTTAATCAAGGTGCCTAGATTATATTAATACTTTCTTTAAGTGAGATTACTAATCTATTTGGTCACATTACTAATCCTAAGCATAAAATCACTATTCATAATTTACTATTCATCAAAAATTAAGTTGATCTTATTAGACTCTAAATTTCGTACTGAACATAATTGTAGAATACCATTTTTTTAAAAATAATTACACATTTTTAATTATTTATGGTTAACATAATTTTTTTTAAAATATACTTTCTCTAAATTTCATCAAAAATATTCATACTATATTTATCCGGACATTTGAAAATTCATAAACTTCATCATAAGAAGAAATCAAAATTTTTATTTAAAACAAAGGATTTACACAATGCAGTTACGGTCTCCTTACATAGTCCCTTATAACCCCAGCATAGGACCTAAGTGTAAGGTGTGCTAAGGTGAGACAATATGAGGGCGGCTCAGCCAACATTGCATGAGTAGTAATTTCTATCAGTTTGAACTTCTCGCGAAGGCGATTCCGTTCTAGCTTCACACGATGAAGTTCGGCTTGGGTTTGGTCCAGAGCAAAGCCCAGTGGTGCTACCTCCTTCCCAAGTTCTGTTAGATGGGCTTCGATTGGCCCGAGACTACTGGATGAGGCCATCAGATCTTCTTTCTATATTAATTAACCAATATCACTTGTATTTAGAGACAATAATCGAAACGTTTAGTTTCCAGTGGTCATATTGACCAATGGTCATATAACAGTCAAAACCCAACGGTCTCATTTTAATTATACTCATGTTTCAAATGAAATTTTTTTTGTTGAGTATAAAAATAAAATAACACACAAAATTAGGAAACACGATTTATTCAAAATTTCGGGTCGTTACATCAATCCCTCTTAGTTACACCCGATACCATATCGATAAACCGTAATGGATTCTACTCGAACTTCCTTTATTCCTTCGTGTTGCTCTATATTTTTTTACCAAAATGTAGTTGTCTTTTATTTTTATGTAAAACGTCTGAATTATGTTTATATGCTCTAAAATCATGTTCCAAGATCCATCTCTCATTATTTTTCAGGGATATACATTCTTTTATGTGAATCCCTCCTCGATACTTCCCAATAAGCACACTCGTTTTAAAGGAACTTCACGAATTTTTACCCAATTTCAAGTGCACTCTATCCTCTATTTTAAGACACCATTCTCTTTATAAAATCAGTATTTTTATTATTAAAACCTTCTTGGTTCAATTCATGTTTTATATAAAATAATGTCCTCTTTACTATTTTAAAAGCTCTATAGTATTTTCCTTAAAACCGCACAAAAACGTTTTAATGCTAATGTTTCTCAAATACATTTCTTATATTTTTTCACTTCTATTTGTCACCAACTACTATGTTATATTCCTATATTACCTTATGAACATCCATGTATGTTCTAATCCCTTTCTTTCATGGACACTTCCATGATACACTCAATAGTTATGCTTTATGTCATGATTGTGGTACCCAATTATCTCCATGGGTATCCTTATATTTATGAACAATTGATTATGTATGATTAATTATGTGGAAAGAATATTTATGTGGAAAGAATATTCATGAAATTTTTGAGATGGGTGTGCCCAGATAGCACTCCAATGCATTGGGTAAAGTTAAGTCTCGTGAGATGTGATGTGAAACGGGATTGGTGGTTAGCCTTGACCCATACTAAAATAGGAAATGAGATTGGCAGTTAGCCTTGACCCATACTAAATAAATGTTTTATGATTCTACTACATTTATATGATTCCATGTTTATATGATCCCATACTTATATGATATGATTTCATATGTTCCATTCTTTGTTATCATTATGTCATGCCTCCTAACTCATGTGCTTAAGATGTATCCTTATGTTTATTCCCTTACTGGGTTTTTTAGCTCATCCCTTTTTTCATGTATTCACCAGGGTACCCTATGCAGATGTAAGGGCTCAAAGGAATTTAGGATCTCTTTATGGAGATTAAATAAAGAAAGTTTTTTTTAGTCCCATGTTTTATGTTTCATGTACCTAGTCTTCCAAGACACTAGACTTAACAATCCTTGACTTGTACTCTGATGTATAATTATGCTTAAAATCATGTAATGTTATATATAAAAGGCTTGGGTATCTATAGTTGTAATATTTTTAAAACGTTTTAAATTTTTATAATCAATTTATCAAAATGTTTTTAATATTTTTGTAAATTAAATAGTTAATATAATTCATTTTTAATAATTTTATTATTTATACAATATGTATTGTTTATTTATTCATTTTTCCTCATTTTTGTATGTGTTTACAATTCATGTAATTAATCTTATAAATTCATTTTTTAAATAGTTTTTTTATCTATTAAATTTTATTTATTAATTTTTAATATTCTTTCATTTAATAATATTTATTCATCTTTTCTATTTATTAATTTTTATATATTTTGGAATTTAATAATTTTTTAATATTTATTTGTAAATATTTATTTACTATTTTAATATTTTCAATATTTTTATGGATAATATTTATTCATTTTTTTATTAAGATTTACATTTTTAATATTTTTGAAATTTATATAATTATTTTTTTTAATTTTTTTTATAATTTTGGAATTTTAATAGTTAATATTATTACCACCACTAAAAGGATTTTTATTTTATTAAACGTAAAAAGGCTTAAGATCCTAACGGGATAAAATTATGGGGGTCTGAAATAATGGAGCCCAAGAACATAAGCCCGAACAAAGGTAGTACCCTCAGGGGGGAAGGAACTGAGGCTAGAAAAGAGTAGGAGCCAGTCATCCTGATATGATCTAGAAGAAAGGAAGTTAGCCACAACATTACCCTCACACTAGTTATGAAATATGGACATGTGGTTGTTCATTAGCCACTTGCACCTTCTGATAGAGTATTCAATAGACCAAGGAATATGTCCTTTACCTGACATTGCATTGTAAATTGTTAGAGAATTGGTATCAATCTCTCTGATAGGAATTTTCCTTTGATTATATAGTAGCAATAATCTGAGGATAACATGGGATTCCACTTGAAGAGAGTCACCATTCTCAAAGAAAGCTGAGAAAGCCACAACAACTAATCCATTGGTGTCTCTGATCACTCCACTGCCAAACATGGATCACTTACTGCACGAACCATCTGTATTTATCTTGTTCCCTGAGAGGGGAGGATTACATTTGACCCATTTCCCCTAAATGGTAGTTCCATTGTTGATGGAGGAATGCTAGGGAATTAGGGTCATGAGGGAAGGGCCATTCATCAAACCTTTGAATAACTTGCATAAGTCCAACACTATGTTTCTGGTTTTGAAGAAGATACCTATGATGGTTCTTAGTGAGGAATGATGATGTTTGTTATTTTTGGATGACCAGATAACCCAAAACATCATAGTAAAGATTAAATATATCTCTTTACTCTCTATCTTGGGTCTATCTGTACCTTGGAACCATTGTTTGAGGAAAGTATCAATAGAAACAATCGGATTGGACCACCCTATAAACTGTCTGAATGAACCCCAAACCTCCTTCTCCTAATCACTGTTGAAGAGCAGGTGATTCATAGATTTAGAATTTGGATCCCTGTAGTAGATACATTTAGAAGCAAGGTTGATTCCTCTCTACTGAGTGCTCTCATCGGTTGTCAAGTACTTGTTCCGAACACATAATATCAGGAAATAAAACATTAAAGGGTGATCCTTTCACCATATATATCTCACCAAAGATCTGGAGTAGAAGACACATATTGAGGGACATGAAAATATCTAATAGTAAAAACACATGTAGCATATCCAGTGAAAATACATCAGTCCAGATCCTGAGTCAACATAATGCTATCAAACATACTCCTCTTATTATCATCCAAGGTGGCATATATGAAGACAGGATGTTCACTAGCGTCTCTTAAGTTGATGTTCAGAGTGGGGCAGTCTGGGAAACCAAGAATAGTCCCTGACCATTTGTGGTTCCAATAGCTAATATCTCCCTTTCCAAATAACCAGTGGCAATGATGCTGGAGGTTAGAGATAAAGGGCCATATCATCTTCTGAATTTTAGAGGAGTTAAATTAGGACAAGATCCCTTCATTTCCATAAGTACTTTTCATGTTTTTACCCCATAAAATTTCCCATATATTATCTCCCAGTCAAAATTGGCATGAATTCCATTCAAGGTTATAGAAATACTCTTAAGTTTAATACCCCATTCCATAATGGGTTTTGTAAGCTTGATCCAAGAAGCCCAATGGTACTTACCTTCTAAGTGCACATCCCATAGAATGGATATCAGAGTGTTCTCTATCTTGGAAATCACCTTCCTCTGAACCTTCAGAGTGGATAGGATATGCATACGGATGGATGAGATAATGGAATTGATCAAAGTGATTCTCCCTCCAAATGATAAGAACCTATTTTTCCAGTTAAGGATGTGAACCATGATTTTCTCAATAACTATATCAAAGTATTTGATGAGAAGGGTATTTGGGGACACAGGCATACCCGAGTATTTTATAGAGAAAGTAACTTTATGCATTCCAAGGCTGGTTTCCAAATATTTTATCCGCCACTTAGATAATTTATTAGGAACATAGAAATTTCTCTTCTGACAATTGACAACTTGGTCTCTCTAAGTGCAATAAACCTCAAAAGTTTTATTAACCCCCTAAATTGATCTTTTACTACCATTATCAAAGATAATGGTGTCATCCACAAACATAAGATGGGATATAACTCTAATTAAATCTTTATTACGGTAGTGGGTAACCTTTCCCACAACAATCTAATGATTAAAGTATTGGTATATAGTTAATATTATTCATTTTTAATATTTTTCATTTTTAATATTTTTGTTATGTATATAATTAATATTATTTATTTATTCATTTTTTTTCATTTTTATGTGTTTTAAGTTTTTTAATTAATGTTATGAATTCAATTTTTTAATATTTTTTTAAATTATAGGAATTTATTTATTCATTTTTAATATTAATTAATTTAATATTATTTATTAAATTTTAAATATTTTTAGAATTTATTCATTTTTAATTTTTATTTATTCATATTTATTTATTGACTTTTAATATTTTCAATATGTCTATAATTTATATAATTAATTCAATTAAAATCATTTTTAATATTTATATAATTTAAATCATTTATATATTTTATTTTTAATAATATTATAATCTATATAATTAATATTGTTTATTTATTCATTTTTATTCATTTTTTACATTTTTTCAGTGCTTATTTAAAAGTAGATAAAATTATATTTTATCAGCGCTAAAATATAAGTGTTGGGAAATTCTACTTTTGTAAGCATTTTTTTAGCATAGATAAAATTCATGATTTATCAATGCTAAGAATGCGTTGAGAAAAGCAATATTTATCAGCGCTTATGTTTTTAGAACTAATAAAATACACTTTAATCATCGCTTTTCATAAAGTTTTGATAAAACTATTCACCCTCTTTATAAAAGAACCCTAGAAGATTGCATCTTCTTTGAACCACACTCAAACTCTCACAGAACTAAATGTATGCTACTTACAAAGTCAATCATTTTGAAAAAATCGAACCTCAAAACTAAATATATAAAATTTTGAACTTGTTTTTAAGGAATCTCATTCAACCTTTCAAGTGTTTTGAATAAATATTTTGAGTTTATCTTTCTTTTAATCTCACATGTTCCTTGAAAATGTGATTAAATATCATGGGTGAATCTCACAAAAGTTTTGGAGTTTTTAATATTATGTGAGTCATCTGAAGTCACTTTAATCACACATTAGTGTAGATTTACCATTTTACTTAACCACAACACATTAAATTTCTAATAAATCATATGAAACTGCACTTTACACATGAAAATAAATGAAAAATTCATTTTAAAGTATAGGCTTATACCAAAATTAATTATCAAATTAATAAAACAATATAAAACATGAAATTAATCTATTGAACAATTTAAATCCAAAATATTATAAAACACCAAAAATATCATAAACCAAAGAAAATATATAGAAATATTTGTAATTAAAATAAATTAAAAAATAACATTATAATTAATATAATTCACCCAATATTATAAAACAAGTTTGATTGTTTTTTGAATTACATTACTCATTAAAATTATTATTTATATTAAAATAAATCACTTTATAGTTTTGAAATTTGAAAATTTGGGTTATTTTGGTTAAATAATCCATTTTACCAATTTACCCACAATCTTGACTATTTTCAAAATCTTATGGCATATTAATTTTTATTATTATTACCAAATGAAAAAATTGAGTATTATATCTTTCATAAATTTACAAATCTAATAACCATAATCTATATGATTAATTTGTTTCAAACACTGTGGAAAATAAGTAATTTGTTCTGATATATGTTTTGATAGTGAAATATTATTATATATACCCTAATACTTATACATTTTTATAAATCCATATGTTATTTATGAACATTGATAGTGATAGGGAATGAATTATCTCCCTTGAAGAGAGAATTTAAAAAAGAATTATTTATGATATGTGACTTCTTGTAATAAAAAATAAGTGTTATAATACAATAAATTCATATAATTATTGGTATTTACATATTTTAACAATTTGTTGACACAAAGACAATTTATATCAAATATTATGACTATATGTATTTGTGTATAAATAATATCCTTTTAGGGTTCTAATATCATAATTTCTATGTATTTATTTATTTTTTTAAATATAAATTCTATTGAATCAAATAAGATGGATATGAATAAAAAATGGTTGGATGTTAATTGTTTGAAGAAAGAGTATGAGGATGTGGATAATGTGTTCATCAAGTTTGAAAAAGATCATTCATATAACCTTGATCAAATCCCTTTCCCATGTTTATGTCATTGTTGTTGTTATTCCAGACTAATTTGTCTAGAGGAGTTGGAATAACACTTGATTTATCATGGAATAGATCAAAGTTATAAATAATGGACTAATAACTGTGAAGTAATGAATATAGCTAGTGACTAGGATAACACCATGTTTTATGGATCATGTGATATGATTACAAGTGAGAACAATGATGAATACCATATCAAGGATATGATTACAGGTGTGAACAATGATGATCATCATATTGAGGAAATGAAAATGATAGTTGAAGATGAACTTCATGATTATACAAAACTATTTTATAAGTTAAAGAGTTGTGAAAATATGTCATTTTGTGATTTTTAAACTAAGTATACAACATTGTTAGCCATACTGAAGATATTTAATGTAAAATATAGAAATGTATGGGTTACTCCATCTTTACCGAACTACTTTCTCTCTTGAATGATATGCTACCAGAAGATAATGAGCTTCATTTCTGAGCATATGATATTTAAAAAATGCTATGTTAAATGGTTATGATCTTTAAAATAATACATTCATATAATAATGATTGTATAATTTTTTTCAAGGACCATGAATCACTTAAAAAATTACCAATGTGTGGAATATCTCGATATATGAACTATGAATCAAGTCCATCAAAAAATTTATGGTACATTCCAATCATTCTATGGTATAAGAACCTATATATATGTGAGGAGACTATAAGATAATTGAAATGACACAAAAATACAATAAATCAAGATGGAAGAATTCATCACCTAACATACACTCCTCTATGGAGGAAATTTGATCATGAGTATATTGAATTTAGAAATGAGTCAAGAAACCTTTTTATTACTCTATCTATAGATGGAGTGAATCCTTCTGGTTTATAATGTATCACTCATAGTGCATGGCTAGTTATGTTGGTAAATTATAACATTCCACCACAGTTATGCATGAATAAAAAATAAATTATGTTGTCTCTTTTTATATCAATACCAAAACAACTGAGTAATGATATTTAGGTTTATTTTTCTCCATTGATTGAATATTTGAAATCAATGCAGGATTTAACTGTTATATTGTATGATGCTTACATAAATTAAGACTTCAAATTGAGATACATCTTATATGAGATGATAAAATACTTTCCTAATAATGTATTTTTTTTAGGATATATCGTTAAAGAAACTCAAGGAAATACTATTTTTGAATAAGGTACACAGTCAGTTAGGTTGAAACATTCATTAAAGATTGTGTTTCTAAGACATCATATATTTCTAATTCAATGATATAAATATTTATCTTGGATGACATCATTCTATGGGAATTTATAAAAAGATATAACACCATTTCCACTAACAGGTTATCAACTATTTGAGAAAGTAAAGGACATGTACACCACTTTTTGTAAACCATATTCAAAAGAACTTACAAAAACAGATTTGGAAAAGAAATCATTTTTAATTATATTTTATAGTGTAATTAGAATATTATTAAATGCACCAAGAAAAACAATGGATACATTAAGGCTAGGTTAGACATGATTTTCATGAGGATATAGAAAAATTTGGTTCTAGTGAAAGGTGAAAGATGAAATTTTCTTCCTCCAACATGTTACACTCTTTACAGGCAAGATAGATATCAGTTTTGAAACTTCTTGAATGATGTAAAGGTTCAAGAGAGGTATTAATCAAATGTTAGGAATATCATGTTCATGATTGATTTAATGTTAAAGGGACTAAAATCACATGATTGCCTTTTTTTGATGAAATATTTAACTCTTGTATCTTTACATTTCATTTTACACAATATTTTATATCATACATTAACCAATATTTATTTCTTTTTCAAAACTATATGTAGTAAAGTTATTGATTTTTTGAAATTTTTAACTATGGAAAAGGAAATTGTTTTCATATAATTTAAATTGGAGATGTTCTTCCCATTTTCATTCTTTGATAATATGGTTCAATTGATGGTTCACATGGTTAGAGGGATCTGGCTATATGGACCTATACATTGTGGATGGATGTACACCATTGAATGGTATATAAATATTTTGAAAGGTTATGTGAAAAATAGATGTTAGATAGTTTGTTGTATTACATATAGATATATTTTTGAGGAAGTTGTTGAATTTAGTACTGACTACCAATCTAATGTGGAAATAATTATTCTACCAAAATATCATCTAATCAGGTGACTTATGGGTGAAATAATTTTTGAAATAGATGTTTTCAGTTTTACTATTATGGAGTGGGAGAAGGATCACCTTTACATTTTATTTAACAATTTAGAGGTTTCTCTATATATTGATACCCATAAAGTAGTTATTAGGAATATATATCCAAGAAGGGATGAAATATGGATATCAAAGACACGTAATAGATAGTTTATAGGATGGTTTTGAGACTATATTATTAAGGATTCAACTACAAATCCAAATTCAATTTAAAAATGACTTTGATAGCTAGCCATAGGACCAAGTGTGAATGTATTATCTTATAACATGTAACATATCATCCATCCTCCTTGGCTTAAGAAGTGAAGGGTGTGATACTAGGCCTTAGGTAACATACTCAAGACACCAATGGCTAGAAATAAATTCCAAGGGCCTCAAGAACATTTGTGGGATAGTTTTTCCAATTAAATATAAATATCCAAAATACATAAGAAATAACCAACTAAACCTCTATGTGATGCATGATTATAAAATACAACTCAAAACATAACCAAACCAATAGACCACATCTGAGTACAAGAAAAAACACATACTTCAATAGAACCAAAAGATCACAAAACTCAAAAGTCCCAAGTGTCATCAGCCAACAACACTAAACCTTATATAAGCTTTAACTCCAAATTTCATGCTCATGAGACACCTTGAATTTACCTATGACTCAATGGATGACATATAAAATTGAATAATAGTTACCAAGAAGGGGGTGAGTCTAAACATAGTAGAATTTCCCTAATGACTTCCCAATTCACACTGATAGGAAAAAATATGGTAGCATAATTTATATAAAAATGTTTAAAATATGTTTAAACAATTTATATAAAAACCATTAAAAATTTCCAAGGAAACATTTTTAAAGAATAAAACCTTCCTCATCTATTTGGAATACCCATAACCGTTTCTCCACACCATGATATAACTCCACATGGAATTAACCAAGAGAAAACATGCAACATGAAAAAAAGAAATAAACATTTGGAACATGGTTTGTCTAACCATTCAAGAAAATTATGTGATAGATTGGATTAATATAGTTATAATACATGATTGGAACATAGTTTTCCAAACCGCGTGTCCTAACCATGATGAAAACATTTAGAACCCCTAATAATGTGGATCTAATCCAAATTAATTCCTTTAACCATTTTTTCTAATAAACTCATAATATATCAAATTCCTTTTTCTCCTTGGGATTGAGAGACTATCCACTTTAATCTTGGAATTATTATTATGAGAATAAAAGAATGTTATAGGAATGTATTGATCAGTAAGTACCTATTATTCCTTGTTTTTATTAGATACATTTTTCTTATTCCTATTGGAACTATATATATAATCTGTTTGGGATAGATCTATGATGTGTGAAGTAAATCATGGTGATATCTTGTTGGATCTAGTGAGGAAAACATGGGTTGTTATCATATCTTGAAGTTGTGTAGTTTCGTTCTTCATTTTTTTGAATCATTGTGAGGTAGGTGTCTTCTCTATTATCTCAACTTGGAATAGAACTTGAAGTCTAATTTTTTTATTAAATGATTTACTTGAAATGATTGTGAAATCCTTTTGTGATTTTTTATGGAACCCAAAAGATCAAAAAACTCAAAACTCCCAAATGTCATTAACCAGAAACACCCAACCCACTCCATGATATAACTCCACATTCCATTCCCATATTATCAATAAGAATCACTAAAGAACTGATATACCTTTCCTTTACATGTGCCTTAATAGATGACATATACAAATACCCAATAATTCTCGAGAAAGGGGTGGGTATAAACTCAGTAGGATTTCCCCAATGACTTCCCAACTCATGCCAGTAGGAAAAAACTTTTTAGCATAATTTATATAAAATAATTTTAAATTAGTTTAGAAAATTCATAAAAAAACCATAAATAATTTCCAAGGAAAAAATTTTCATGCATAAAACCTTTCTCATTTATTTTTCATACCCATAACTATGTCCACACACACACACACCATGAATTCCCAGGTGATAGTTACATACTCATGATAAGTCTCTCATCGATCCACCAAGTCATCACAAGGTGAACAATTTCTTATTCCCCAATGGCACACACCCCTTTTGGGTCACGTCTAATGAAAATGATCTTAATCCAACCATTTATTCCAAATTCCTTGCCAAACCATTCCATATAAAACCTTTTCATTCATTAAATAATTTAAAAAAACACTTTACATGCATCAAAAACCAAATCATAATTTTAAAACCATCATATTAAAATTATAAATGAAGGGGGTTTTCCCAAAATCCATCAATTTTCCCAAATTCCAAATCCATAAACAAAATTGGTTTCTATAAATAATATCACAATTGTTTCATAACAATTTCAAGAAAAATATTTTAATAAAAAAATAATCCTTCAAGTTATAAGTCAAGTGGATATGAGAGAGAATCCAACTACCTCAAAACTGTTTCCTGAGATGAATAACGATGCTACACAACTTCAAGATCTAATAACAACCCACATTACCTTCACTATATCTAATAAGATCCCATCACGATTTAAATAACAAAACATAGATCTATCCCCAACGGATTAGATCTATGGTTCTAAGATGATGATGAATAATGAATCTAGGAAGAGCAAGGATTAACATGTATTTACCAATGAATCTGGACCTCAAACACGCTTTGATTTTCATAAGAATCACTCCTAGATTGAAGGGGGATCATATATAAATCTTAGGGAGAAAAAGGGATTCAATATATTAGGATTTTAGGGAAAAAATTACGGCTAAATGGATTAATTTGGATTAGATCCATATTTTTAGGGGTACCAACTTTACACTGCACAGTTTAGAAAACTGTGCACCAACCATGCGGTGCTACTGCCTTAATCCAACCCATCGCATAATTGGATCAAAAGGTTATAAAAACTATGAACCAACTGTATTTTTAATTTATTTCAAGTTTCATAGTTTCTCTTAGGAACTCAAATGATTTTAGAAAATTTTTTCACTAACCATGTGCCTATCCAGTGCCCACTATATTCACCTGCACAGTTTTATTGAGGTGGTGAATGATTTCTACAAACTGTGCGCAATATTTGAACCTAATTAAAAGGTTGAAAAAAATTCCATAACCCCTTGTAACCTCACAAAAATAAACTTGGGAAATATAAATACTCAAAATACATGAATAAAGGGTCATGTAACTGGAACTGGAGGAACTAAAAAATGTTTTTACAATTAATGGTTATATGTTTTATACAACAAAACATGATGAATGTATTGCCATGAAAAAAAGTGTAGTTACACTTATGGATGAAGCGATTCATGTATCTGATACCAAGATTAGAAGTCCAGTTTATGTGAATATTTTATACTTTGGAATCATTAAACAAATATGGGAGTTGGATTATATAACATTATAAGTGCCTGTTTTTCAATTCAATTGGGTTCATAATAAGAGTTTGGTTAAAATAGATGAATTAGGATTCATGAAAGTGGATTTTAGTAAGTAATAGTACAAGGATGGACCATTCATAATGGCATCATAGGTAGTACATGTATTTTATCTCTTAGATCTTATAAGAAGAAAGTGGTCAATTATTCTATTATCGACCAAAACCACTAAAGGGCCAGATATTAATTCAACTGAGTATATCCCTTATATTAAGACATTGTAATAATTCTATGGTATTCACAATATTGATAGGGTATTTTATGCCAAAGGATACCATAATGAGGTTATTTGAATACTTGATAGGTGGATAAAATCCCTTTAACCTTTAAAGGAAAAAATAGAGTTTAATAATAAATTTATGTATCTTTAATATACATTGAATTACCTCATATTATTTTCTACCCACTAGTGAATTTATGTGATCTAAATTAAATTCTCAACCACTTCTACTGATAATGGTTTCTACACATACTGATGGCCCCAATCCAGTGGAACAACATATTTCTTAACATGCTAATCCTCCCAATGAATATGAACAATAAGTTTTCCCACATCCTGATGCTTCTAACATCAAGGAAAAATATATTGATGATTTTGAAGTTGTGTAAATGGTATAAGGTGAACAACCTATGTCCCATACAAAATAGAAGTGTCATAGAGTGATAGTTTTAACAAAACCTATTAAGGTGAGAAGCAACAAAATCCAATTTGAGGTTGGATGGAATTAACATGATCATCCTGTTTACCCCATAAATTCATTTTCATTACTTAAATTAGGGTAAGCACTCTAATGCATATGCTGATTAATTTAGATATATGGGTCAATATTGTTCTTACAATTAATATGCTAATTTGAGAATAGATTAGGTAAAAAATATGATATACATTATTTATTTTACTAAAAAAATAAAATAATGAAATGTTGATTTAATTTTCATTATCCTTTCATAGGGTATTTATACTAGATGACTTCTGAATGAAATTTTTATTAATGGTCACTCTAACTGATAATAGAGGATTTAAAACAATCCTTATGAAGCATCATCTCTAAGATATTGAAGGGAAAGTGAACTTACACCCACTACATATGTATACACACATGAAAAACTTAAGAAACATGGAATTAATTTATTGGTCATCATGTGGAAGCATATTTTCGGGTAAATTTTGATGGGTAATACATTAATTGAAAATATGTGTATTAATCACTTTGATTAGGAATTTATAATTTATAAAACAAAAACTGGGTGATGAAAATAAGCAAAATGCATCAAAACAAACATACCCATATCATAAAGAAAGGATGGGGTGCACTTTACTTGAAAAAATGGAATTTATTTTAAATATATAATAATAATTTTACATGGAATAATAAAAAAACATAATTATATTCCTTTTTTATATATAGATTGATGAATAAAAATACAAATACACTTCTATACCATGTCATGTGCTATGGAAGGAGTCTCATGTAAATAAAGATGAAATACCAATGGACAAAAACTCACAAAAAATTACGGTAAGCATATAAAATTATGAAATAATAAAAGTATCTTCTGTTTTTATTGGTATTACATAACTATTATTTATTATTTTACTCTTTTTTTTATCCAGTTTATATAAAAGAAACATAATCAATAGTATCGAATGAACGACTACTTTTAGTAAGCTTGAAGCAAATAGAATAATATGCTCACATTAGAGGTGTGGGTTTTGGAGTGTCACTCCAAACATATTTTTGAGAAAATAAACACACAATGGGATTAAAAAATGGAGTAAATGAAGATATAAATAACTATTCTAGAATAAAAACTTAATTGGTAGTCTAGTTTTTAGAGAATTTTATAGGAAGGAATCAAATAGAAGAAAAAAAATAACTATTACATAATGATCCATCTTGA